>CAIGRN010044410.1:0-19352 GCA_903798345.1 Fraxinus anomala
CAATAATAATGTTGACTTGTAAATTCATTGCTGCAAATTCAAAAATTATTGCCATCAACACTACCGTACGACAATCCTTACCCCACCACCACCGCCACCACAACACAACGCGGCACCACCACAATACCAACAACACCATCACGGCACCACCACTACCGTCGTACCACCACCACCACCACCAATCTCATTCATCATCACAGTAAGCACCATCACCACCATTCGAAATCCACCACCAACCAACCATCACAAAAATTACCTCAAAACACCGCCACAGCAACAGATCGATCACCACCATAAAATCGATCCAAAATCAGGCTAAGCACCAAATTGGATTCGATACAAAGTCATCCCAAAATTCATCTTCAAACTATCACATACACCACATCCAGTATACAGAATAATCAAAATTCAGATACAGAGCAGAATGGAACGAGAAGAAGAATAAAGTACATCACTGTCCCTGAGCGTCGTCACCTTTGCACAGCGACGATGGCTCGACCGCTTTGCGCGACTCTGTGCGTAAGGTACCGTACGAAGAGCACAACATCGTGCGGTAGCCGCTGCAGCATCACTACGAATAGCGACACCATCATCGCCGGAGGTACGCGGAGATGCTGCTGTGGCTTCCAACGGCGTTGTGTCATAGCCCGTCGTGCATTGGTGATGGTCTCTCGACGACGGTCTCTCTATAGTGGCTTCAATTCCCGTGGAAAATGAGAAGAAGGAAGATGATGGAGGATGGAGAGAGAGAGAGAGAGAGAGAGGGGAGAAAGGAAAATGATTTTGGGTTAGGGTTAATGTTTGAGTTGGATGGGGTTGGTTGGTTATATAAATTAATTATTTTTATAATATTAAAAAATTAAATTATCACCTGATTTTTGTATAAAAAACTTTTAAACTTGAATTTTGAATTGTATAGTTTATAAGTAGGGCTTGAGCTAATTTTCCCTTATGACAAACCCCAACAGATTAATATTGCCTTGAGGTATAATGATGCACATCTCAATTGTAAGAATTATAGGAATTTTAAATATTGTAGTGGTGCAATTTTAAGGCGTTGACATAATTTGCAGGTGCAAAAGGTATTAAATTTATCTTCACATTTAATTTAAATTTATGTCCAATAATTAATTGGTTGTTGTGGTTGCTGTTATTTTGATTTTAAGATTGTGAGTTGTATCATTTCATAATTTTTGCTCAAGTCCTATATTTCAGGTAAGCAATGGCTTGCCTTTGCTTATTTATAAATATATAGGAAATGTTTGAAGCCTTGTTGGCTTATATGATTACATTGATGTATTGTACCTTTGTTAGGTTATATTGGCTTTTGTTAGATTTAATCGTAAGATCAATTGCATTAGTGCACGTAGGGATTATGTTGTAAACTTTAATTGTGATATGATTGAGATGTTTTATTATTATCATTTTTAGGTTAATCATTGGACAGTAATCATGTACCATGCCTCCTAAATATGAGTCTGGAGCTCAAAAAGAGTTGTTGGCATCTTGTTTCCCAAAGATGGTGCAAATAGACATTTCGATTCTTCAATATATAATCGTGTACTACCAAATGGGCAGACAATTGATAGAAGATGACTAGTATTATTCAGTATCTATGGACATGATCTTTTGCTTTGCTGCAAGTTGTTTAAAACTTCAAAAAATTTGACTAAAATGGGCCATCAGGGTAATGATGGATACAAAGATTGGCATAATTTGTATCGATCTATTAAAAGTCATGAAGGAAATGATAAGCATTTACGTAGCATGACTAGTTGGATTGAATTGGAAAATAGATTTCGAACAAAAAATACAATCGTTAAAAGCGTGTAATAGGTGATCGATGTAGAAAGAGAACATTGGAGACAACTATTAGCGAGGACAATTGCTATTGTGAAAAGGACTTGCCGAAAATAACTTGGCATTTCGAGGAGATGGTGAGATGTTTTATGTTGAGAACAATGGTCTATTTTTGCAAATGGTAGAAATAGTTGCTGAGTTTGATCCAATAATGCAAGAGCACGTTCGGAGGGCTAAAGCACTCGAGATTCAGTATACATATCTTGGCAAAACAATTCAAAATGAGTAATAGTTGCTGAGTTTGATCCAATAACGCAAGAGCACGTTCAACGTGCTAAAGCACACATTATTTAGTATGCATATCTCGGTAAAACAATTCAAAATGAATTGATACAATTGTTGACTGATTAGGTGAGAAGTTCAATTATCAAGAAAGTTAAACATGTAAAATATTTCTCAGTTATACTTGATTGTACTACTGATGCAAGTAACGGGGAATAATGACTCTAGTAATACGATGTATAGATGATTCAGCAAACTTACCGATGGTAGAAGAATATTGGCTTGAATTTTTTTAAGGCGGATGACACATCATGATTTGGACTTGCAACTGAGCTTCATAATGTTTTAATCAACCATGATCTTGATATTGATGATATTAGAGGGCAAGGGTTTGACAACGGATGTAATATGAACGGGAGGCACAAAGGTGTACAAAGAAGATTACTTGAAATGAATCCCATAGCTTTCTATACTCCATGTGGTGCTTATAGTATTAATCTGGTATTATGTGATATGGTTAAATGTTATTCTAAAGTCTTATCCTTCTGTGGAGTGATACAATGAATCCATACATTGCCCTCCTTAATAATTTTTTTTCAAAGATAACGTATAAGGTTTTACAGTAAAGCCATTGTCATGAACATGTCGGGAAAATCATGTTGAAAGTGTGAAGCCTATAATGGAGCAAACTACACGAATAAGAGACACTTTATTTTACTTGGCAAAAATGAACAAAGATTCTAAGACAAAGAGTGAAGCAGAGTCCTTAACAATATATGACCTTTAGAATTTTGAGTTCTTGCTTGGCATGGTAATCTGGTATAAGTTGGTGTATGTAGTCAATAGTGTGAGTAGAGTTCTTCAAATTGAAAACTTGAATATTGATGGTGTTATTGACCTCTTACAAGGGCTTGTTTCATTTCTCGAACATTATAGAAAAATCGAATTTGTTATTGCCATGGATGAGGAGACGAAAAAGGCAAATGAAATGTTAATTGAAGCTGTATTCTAAGAAAACGCATAATTCGAAGAAAGAATCAGTATCAGTTTGATGAAAGTGACAGTGATGATGTAAATCAATGAGTCGAGAAATCTTTTAGAGTTGAATACTTCATTTTTGTAATTGGTCAGGTTCTATATTCTCTAAAGAATCGATTTGAACAATATAAATAATATGAAGAGACATTTGGATTTTTTTATTTTATGTGGCGATGTTAAGGCTTGCAACTTTTTCTAATTTATTAAAGTGTCGTATGAATCTTGTTAAGGCTTGCAACTTTTCTCAATTTGTTGAAGTCTTGTATAAATCTTAAAATATATCTGAAACATAATGGATACTAGGACATTAATAGAGATGATTTATATTCGGAGTTATCAGTCTTGAAGTTATGTATATCAAGTGAAGCAACGAGAGCAATTGAAATGCTACAATATTTGAAAACATTGAATGGTTGTTTTTCAAATACTTATTGCTTACAAAATTTTGTTAATCATATTGCTTACAATTGCATTTGCAGAAAAAGTTTCTCTAAATTGAAGTTGATCATGACTTATCTTTTATTAACTATGTCACAAGAAATATTGAATTAATTGACTATGTTATCATTTGAAAAAGAACTGGTTGAACAACTAGATTATTCAAATTTGATTAATATTTTTGCCTCTAAAATTGCAAGGCGTTGTTTGCTTTTTTATTTGATTATAATAATTATTTTTGTATAATACATTTTGTTTGTTGTTTTACCGTTAAGTTCTAAGTTAAACAAGTTAACAATTGTTTCATAATACATTTATAGATTTTGCACGTATAATACAATTTTGGGGGCCTAATTTATGAAGTTCGTTTCATACTCCCAAAATAACAGGATTGACACTGCATCGAACTAAAAATAAAAATAAAAAATCAAATCTTAACAACGAAAAATTGATAACGGAATATGGTTAATAATTTTGGAGGCGACTTTAGTTGCTGTCCTCAACAATAGTGAGAGTGGACCACTTTATCCACCAAAAGTGCACAATAACATCATCTAATTAGTATTAATAAAAAAAATTCTGACACGTAGGCCCAGTTTATTTTAAATTAAATTCATATTTTAATCTAAATTAAAGTCAAATAATTAATATTAATCACATTTTTCATGAATTTCACTACTTTTCAATCATACATTTCAAAAACTTCTATCACAATCTACTAAAAATCTAATTTTAATCCCGCCAAACACCCACTTAACCTTCAAGTGGATAGCGTGCAACAGACTTATCATTGTGGAGCCTATATTTTCTTTATTAGCATCTCATTTTAATTTTTAGAGACGTAAATTCTAATTCAAACAAATAAAAGTGATGGAAAAGAAAGGAGTTGACTGGAGGACGAAAACTGTCTATTAATTTATCTATATACAAATACAGAGACAAGAACTTAATAATGGATCAATTTGGACCCCAACAGCTCAAATACATGACTTCCTTCAATGATTCCTCATATTGCTTCAATTTTTCTTCTTGAGTTTATTGGAAACCATAACAGAGACTGGGGGAGAGCTTCTTGACCTGAGAGAAAGATCTGAGATTGTTCTTTGCTTGCTGGTGTGTTGATCGGATAGTGTAATTCCATCTGCAGAATCCCTGATCTTTCAGTGCCTCCACAGCTCCCACACTGGTTGCCACAATCTATGCTCTGCCTGCAGTTGAAGTCATTTTCAAGATTGTGGTTGTTCAATCAAGAAAAACTCGGAGATTTGAGGGCATTGAAAGGCACTCGACAAAAATATTGTTTGCTGCGAAAGAACCCTTCATATATATATAAATATATAGATGCATCAATTGCATGAATAGTGTAGCAAGATGGGGGCAGGTGGCAATTTTATAGGAAGAAAAATTTGATGACTCACCCATTTCCCATGCAACCAATACATAGCCAACACCTTGCCCCCGGGGGCACATCGAAATGGCCAGGTCATGAGGTGATGTGGGTGTAAAACTCCGGCTGCGCAGGTTCGATTCCTCTTTGAGTGAATTCTGCAAGCCCTCTCCCGCATGATCTGGTCTCTAGGACATAACCCTCGATTTACCCTCACACCAAGACTTAGAGGCGGGCAGGTGTGAGAGCCAGTGGTGGGGTGTCACCCAAAAAAAAAAAAATATAGCCAACACCTTTCTTCAACTGATATAAGTAATTTTTTGCTGCAACAATGTCGTTTTGTAGACAGACTATTTGTATTGAAATTTTTTTAATGCATTTTGACCCTTGATTTGAATAACCCTTTATTTGAATAAATGATATTCAAATCAAGGATCAAAATGCATGCCATCTCTGCATATGTCAAATAATCTGTAAAATTTTTTGTACTCGGAGCTTAACTCTTGTAGAAAATGGGGGAGCAAAAGGCAGTGGCTATCTGATTTTTGCACCCAAACGGAGTACGGCCCTATGAGGGGTCACGTGATAAAAGAAGTTAAATTAAGCTCCTGTTTGGCATCAATTCTTTTTCTCATTTTTTTTCTCTATCTTCATTTCAACCACACATTCTCTAAATAAAATAATATTACACACAAATCTAAAATTTTTCATCACTTTTCCACCACACATTCTCCAATCAATCACTATTCCAAAAATTTTCAACCCATTAAAATGGGTGTCAAACACTATTTGCGTCAAACATCTTGATAGTGGCAGTAACCTTCAAACAGTTTTTCCAAGTAAATAATTGAATCTAAACATTTTTATCAGTTGGCACGTAGGAAATTAATATAACTTAAGAAGGGAGGCCAGACTCTATAAGAGGGAACATGAGGTGGGGTTTAAAGTTTTTATTTTAGTTTTTCAATTTATTTTCTTTTTGGATTATCTAAGTTTGTCTGTTAAATAATTATTGTATTCTTTTGGCGAAATTAGTTTCTACTAGATAAATATTACTCTGATGTAGTAAACAAAAGGTATGCAAAATATGTTTATATAAGCTGATGAGATTTTGAAGATTGATGTGGTTCTGTTTAGCAAGGCCGGTATTCAGAGAGCACTGATGTGTACTTTTAATCACAACGTAAGAGTTTTCAGTCTTAATTGTTTCGGAGATTCTTGTTTAGAGGATATTTTGCATGATGGAAAAAATTATCCAACTTCACTAGACAATAATCAATAATTAGCTTGCACCGAACGATTTGATTCCTAATTAATTAGCTTATGCTGGTTGAGAATAAAAAATAAAGCATATATCTGAACATTATGGCGTAGATATACTCAAGTTACCAAATCTTCAAGGGACGCAAAACGGCTTTTCCATATTATGCATGCAACTTGAGAAAATGATCCAAGGATATTATTTGATAGCCTGGCTACAATAGACTTGAACTGCATTTGGCATGAGTTACACTGTTAATTTTGCATATGAGTAATGGAGGCAAAATGAAAGGAATGCTTAGTGTTGCTACTTTCCAACACAAGGATCACCTTTAATTTTCCTTTTGGTTCTTTCGTTGCAAACTATTTCTTTCCATGAAAATCGATATGAAATGACTAACTTAAATCCATTGATATCATGGGAAAATATTTAATAAACTAACTAACTTAGATCCTAAATTGGAGCCTATTTACTATAAATGCCAATTTACATTCCCATTCACTAATCAGGAAGCAAATCAGTAGTGATTATCAATATTGTTGATTATCAAAATTATAAGGATATTCCAGATTTTGTGCGATTGATTGACTGTACATTCCTTTACACTATCCTCTTAAAAGAGTGGATGCTATTGGAAATATTGTTCAAAATTGATAAAAATTGATGTGGAATGAAAATTGGAATTTGAGGCCAAAATATTAAACTATGCGATCGCATAGTTCAATGTATCATGCCTTCGCATAGATACTTACCGGGACTGGAGGTCCCTTCTTTGAATGCGGTCGCATAAGTTTGGCCTATGCGATCGCATATAGCAAAATTCTAGCCGTTATTTGCCCGTTGGCTTTTGAATTTTGGTGGCTTTTGGTGGATTTTTGGCACCACTTCATATAGCAATGTTTCATGTCTATATATAGGTGGATTGTGATAATTAAAAACAATGTTGAAAACATATAGAAATTTATTTTGCCACATTTCAGATCAATTATTGATTCCAAAAGTATATAAAAAAATATAATTTCGTATTCTTCTTCATTGTGTTTTTCAAGTTTTGGAGATTTTCACTTAATTCTTGAGTATAAATCCTTGACAATGCTTGTTTAATCCTCCAAATTGTTTGCCTTAATCCCTTCGAGCATTTTTTCAATTCGAGAGGGGGCAAATATAATTTGAGGACATCAATATCGTTTTCAAGCCTTCTTTTCATCCTCTCATTGATCTTTTTTTTTTTTTTTTTAGTCTCTTTGTTCTTTTTTTTTTTTTTTTTTTTTTCTCCATTTTGTTTTTTTGATTTTTTGTTCTTTGTTTACATCTCCAATCATCTTTGTGCACATTATATATTTCACAACAATCTTAAACTATATATCTTGCGATGGAGAATGAAAGCACGATGGCGACAATAAAATTGATGAATCAAGACATTGTTCGGTTGGATCGTTTCAATGACATGAAATTTACAAGATGGCAAGATAAGTTGAAGTTCCTACTAACAGCATTGAAGATTTTTTACACACTTTAGGCATAATGGCACCACTACCGGAACCAACAAATTGAGAAACTGATGCAATGAGGGTCGAAAGACAAAAACGCCAAGAAGATGAACTCATATGTCGCAGTCACATTCTGAATGCGTTATCCGATCGGTTATATGATCTCCACACCAATACTTTATGGGTAAAAGAAATCTGAAATGCTTTGGAGAGTAAGTACAAAGTTAAAGAAGAAGGTACAAAGAAATTCCTTTTATCAGGGTATTTCCATTTTAAATTTCTTAAGAATATTCCTCTTTTTTCCCTAAATTGATGAATTACAAGTGCTTATCAACAGCGGTCAAAATTGAAATTATAGAAACTTTTCAAGTGGGAGCAATTATTGCAAAACTTCCCGGAACTTGAAAATGATATTTGAAGAAAATCATGCATAGTTTCGAAGACTATTCTTTGGAACAATTATAGAAACAAATTTGAATTGAGGAAGAATCGATGGCAAGAGATAATAATGACAATTCTTATGAAGGTACTTCAAAAGCCAATGCTGTGAAAAGATTGAGCTTTCTAATAAATCCAACCAGAGAAAGCCTTCAATGAACCTTAATAAGTTCAAGAGGAAGATCAAATGTGGTTGTTTCGTGTGTAAAAAATATGGACATTATGCAAAAGAATGTCGATACGGGAAAAGAAACAACTCCGAAGGAAAAGTGAACTCCATCAAAGAAGACAACATTGTGGCCACTGTAAGCGAAATTAATGCTATCAAGGGAAATGTTTCCGTTTGGTGGTATGATACATGTGCAACTGTACATGTATCATATGATAAGTCCTTATTCAAGACTTATTATGAAGTGGATGGAGAACAAGAGATTCAGATGAGTAACGAAGTTCGATCTAAAGTGTTTGAAAAAGGAAATGTAAAACATCTTCACTTCCGAAAAAAAATCATTACTTTAACAAATGTACTACATGTTCCTGATATGAATATGAACTTAGTTAGTGGTAATCTCTTAGGAAAATCGGGTATAAAATGTGTTTATGAATCCGGTAAACTTATACTATCCCTAAATAAGAAATTTGTTGAAAAATATTATTCTTGTGAAGGAATGATCAAATTATGTACCGCTGACAAATTGATTATTAATAAAATTGATTTTACTTGTATTGTTGATTCATTTACAATATGGTATGCTAAATTAGGTCATATAAGTAAGAGTACCATGAAAAGAATGTAGGTATGCTAGATTAGGTTATATAGGTAAGAGTACCATGAAAGGAATGTTAAAATGTGACTTAATATCATATAATAAAAATGATGCATTTAAATGTGAAACTTGTGTAGAATCTAAAATGATTAAAAAATCATATCAAAGTGTAAAAAGAACTTCTAGTATCCTAGAATTAATTCATACGAATATATGTGGATTAAATGGTATGATGACTAGAGGAGGAAATATGTACTTTATTACATTCATTGATAATTTCACTAGATATACGTATGTTTACTTAATGAAGTATAAACATGAAGCCTTTGACATGTTTAGAGTATATAAAAAATGAAGTTAAAAATCACCTAAGTAAGAAAATAAAAACTCTAAGAAGTGATAGAGGATGTGAGTACTTTTCTAGTAATTTAATTTATTTTGTGAACAACAAGTCATAATTCATCAATGTTCTGCACATAGAACACCTAAACAAAATGGTTTGACTGAAAAAAAATAGAACTTTAGTTGAAATGATAAATTCCATGTTAATTTATGTTAAGTTTCCATTTAATTTATGGGATGAATCATTATTGAGTGCATGCAGGATATTGAATAGAATTCATTCGAAACTTATTAAGGTTTCTTTTTATGAATTATGGAAATAAAGAAAATCAAACATTGAATATTTTAAAGTGTGGGGGTGCCTTACTTATTGTAAGAACACACAACCTAATAGGACCAAATTAGGTCCAAAAGACATCAAATGTGTCTTTGTTGGGTATACTAATAAGAGCAAATCATATAGATTGTTGAATTTAGAGTCCAATGTGATTATTGAATCCAGTAATGTAGAGCTCTTCGAGAATTCATTATTTTTGAATAATGAATTAAGGGAAATTAATAAAGAAATCACAAGTTCTAGTGAAACACAAGATGAAATATCTTATAAAGATGTTAATGAATCTAGTAGACCTCAAAGGAGTAAAAGAACTCGAATTAAGAAATCTTTAGGACCGGATGAAATTGTCTCTCAACTTATTTTGTTCTACGTAGTAGAAGGAAATGAGAAGAATGTTGTAAGAACAATTCCTTTTGTTCTACAAGTAGAAACGAATTCTAAAACTTATAGAAAAACTATGGATTCTCGAGATAGTAGTTTTTGGAAAGATGCAATTAAAGATGAAATGGATTAAATTATGTCAAACATACATGAGAACTTGTCAATTTACCACCTGGATCCAAACCTATTGGATATAAATGGCCGTTTAAGAGAAAGTACAATGTTGATAGTTATCTTAATACCTTTAAGGCCAGACTAATAGTAAATGGTTATCGAGACAAAAGGAAAAAATATACTATTTTGATACTTATGCACCGATAACTAGAATAACATCAATTAGGATATTATTCGCATTAGCTTCTATACATGTCTTGCATGTTCATCAAATGGATGTTAAGACGACATTCTCGAACGGAGATCTCGATGAGGAGGTTTATATAGAACAACTTGAAGGGTTTGTTCTACCCGAAAATGAGCGTAAGATATGTAAATTAGTAAATTCATTATACGGTTTAAAGCAAACACCCAAAAAATGACATGCGAAATTTGACTTAGCTATTATTTCCTTTGGTTTTAATCTTAATAGCATAGATAAATGTTTGTATTCTAAATTATGTGATGATTGTGTAATATTTTTGCTTATATGTTGATAACATGTTGATTAAGAGTAATCACATGGATGGAATAAAAAAAATAAAGAGGTTTCTATCTTCCATATTCAAGATGAAAGATCTTGGACAATTGAATACCATTTTGGGTATCAAAGTTACTAAAATTAGTAGGGTTATCAGTAAAGTCAATCACACCATATCGAGAGTGTGATAGATAAGTTCATACATTTGAACATAAAAGAGTATAGTACCTCTCTTGATCCAAATTTGTAACTTATAAAGAATGATGGAAGAGAAATAGCTCAATTGGAGTATACAAGTGCTTTCGGGAGTCTTATGTACGCTGTTCAATGCACAAAACCAAATATAGCTTTTGCAATTAGTAAACTTAGTAGGTTTACTAGTAATCCAAACAATGATCATTGGAAGACCATTGGAATAGTTCTTGGATATTTAAAGAAAACCAAGAACTTAGGTCTACAATATACTAAATTTTCGGCTATATTGGAAGGATTTACAAATGCTAGTTGGATATCTAGCACGGTGAAAGTAAATCCACTTCAAGTTGTGTGTTTACTTTTGGAGGTGGTACTGTTTCTTAGAAATCGAAGAAACAAACATGCATAACAAATTCAACTATGGAATCTGAATTTGTAGTATTATCAAAAATCAGAAAAAAAGTTGAGTGGCTTAAGGATCTACTTTATGATATACCTTTGGACCGAAGAATACATTTTCTATACCTATTATGTGTGATAATTAAGCCACGTTAGCAAAAGCATACAATGATGTATACAATCGAATGTCTAAACATATGAGTCTAAAACATGATTACATAATGAAATTAATCAAGAGTGAAATAATTTCCCTAAATTATGTTAAGTCAATAGAGAACTTAGTGGATCCATTAACTAAACTTCTAAATAAAGACTTAGTGACATCTACTTCGAGTAAAATGTGTCTCTTGAACTAAAGGTCCATCAATGATAGCAACCCTACATGTCATTACTCAACAAGTAATCCACGATTCAAATGGTAACAATAAGTCATTCGATATATGGATAGTTTCAGCGTTATGTAATTTGCAATAACCCTATTCTAATTAAATAATGTTGGTTATTACTGAAATGAGGGTTGAGCTTTAAGCTCTTAATGAAGTTCAGTACTAAAGTACAAGTATCTTTAAAAAGTAACAAAGATATTGGAAGAACTCCACCTAGATAAATTTCGAGGTGGTGCTGCCTCAATAGAGAGTTAGAGTTTCTCTCTTAAAAGTTTGTTGAAAAGGATGCGTGTAAGGCCATATTAGAACGAAACGAGATTGAGGAAGTTAAGATCACGTGATACTTGTGTGTGAGTTCTTATCGACATTGTCATATGGAATCATTGGTTCAAAAACTTTCATGCTACCTTTAATTCTGACTTCACATTGTTTGAATTATGCTATGATTATATTCAAATCGAAAGATATCTAATCCCTATGCATAAGTATTGTACATCTTGAATATGAGATTTTATAATTTTGAACAAGTGGGGGATTCTTAGAAATATTGTTCAAAATTGATAAAAATGGATGTGAAATGAAAAATGGGATTTGACGCCAAAATATTGAACTATGCGACCGCATAGTTCAATGTATCATGCGGTTGCATAGATACTTACCGGCATTGGATGTCCCTTCTTTGAAATAACTATGCGATCGCATAGGTGCATAGAACAAAATTCTAGCTATTATTTGACTGTTGACTTTTGAATTTTGGAGTGTTTTTGGCACCATTTCGTATAGAATTGTTTCATGACTATATATAGGTGGATTGTGATAATTAAAAACAATGTTGAAAACATATAGAAACCTATTTTGCCACATTTGAGATCAATTATTCATTCTAAAAGTATATATATAAAAAAATATAATTTCATATTCTTCTTCATTGTGTTCTTCAAGTTTTGAATGATTTCACTTAATGCTTGAGTGTAAATCTTTGACAAGACTTGTTTAATCCTGCAAATTATTTGCCTTAATCCCTTCAAACATTTTTCAATCCGAGATGGAGCAAATATAGTTTGAGGACAGCGATATTGTGTTCAAGCCTTCTTTTCATCATCTCATTGATCTTCTTTTGGGTTTCTCTATTTTTTCTTATTTTTTGTTCTTTACTTTCATTTTCAATCCTCTTTGTGCATATTATATATTTCACAACATATGCTTGGTTCCCGATGACCACCCACTGTATACTATGCCCTGACAATGAAGAAATCAATGTCCTCCAAAAACAACAAATAATAAATTTTTATTTTACTTAATCCTATTGATCATTGTTTAGTCCAACATATTGAACATACGATAAGTATATGTTTATTTAATATTAAACACGACTAGACACTATGACGAACGTAATCTTTTTTCCCTTCCTTACTATTATCGCTTCTTATTGAATCCTCTATGCCAAATTTAGCATTGTATAAAGAGGTAGATGCATTGAGATTCTCTTTTGTACAAATACATAATGGCTCTATCCTCAACTTTCTCTATATATAAAACTATACCACTTTTTGATTACATAAAAAATGATGAAAAGGCGTAATTGCATATACATTTGCGAATTAATTCTTTAACTTCGTATTTTAGAGTATAACAATATTTCGTTTTTAAAAAATACTTAATAATTCTCTTTATTTAATAGTTTAATCATTAGTATTATGACAGCGCACAAAATGTGTATTTTGTGAGATCATATAATATTGATTATTCTATAATTACACCCAATATTACTTATGAAGCTGACTTTAAGCTTTGTTTTGTTGCACGATATAGAATTACCATGTTCTATTATCTTATGGTATAATTTGATATATTTCAAATTTGGATTGTATAAATTAATATATTGTACCATAATATGTTTTGTGCTAAATTTGGATAGTATAAATATATTTCAAATTAAACTATAATGGGTCTTGTGCTATATCGGATTGGAATTAGACCTAAAATATGAACAAAAAGTAATTAAAATGTTACAGACTATGATCAGCACAAGACCCGAATCGTACGGCAGGCGAACAATTCGTTCTGGTCAGATCTCATCTCTCAACACGTGTACTGTTTTCCTAGGTTTGACTAGTCAGTGTTATATTAGGTGACTGTTACTCCACACCCCTTGCGCCTCCCTTACATTACCTATTTGTGTATATATAATCCACATGCCAAAAAAAAAAAAAAAAAACTTTCCATTTTTCTCTCTATTTTCACACAAACAAGAAACTGCAGCCATTACTTTGTCTAACAAACTTCCATATTAATTTAATTCATTCTTTATTTATACTCATTAAAGGGAAGGGGAAAACAGAGAAAAGTAGGGTTTGATTTTTTCACATACAAAACAACATAATAAAATATGAGTGGTTATGGTTTTTATCAGAGAGCATCAAGGGCTTATCAGAGCCATCCTCATCTGTATAAACTGCTTGTTATCTGCACTGTCAGGTTTGAATCCCGACTTTTTGTACGTTTAGAAATGTATTTTCATGTGTTTCATAAATTTTCATTAATTTCCACTATGCATAAAATATTCAATTTAGATAAGAGTTTCTTTGCTGTGCATTATATGTATCACTGAATCCAGTGAGTGGATGAAAATTTTGACAATTTTCGTACTTTTTTGTTGTCACAATTGTATTGAGTTACATATTCTAAAATCTAAAATTGTTAATTGTATTCACATGTTTATTATTTCAAAATTTTGTTTTCTAACACCTCTCAAGTCTAAGTCATATATATTATATACATGTAGCATAATTAGATTATCAATAATGCTACATGTATAGACAAATTTGTTAGATGACAATATTTGATTAGAGTTTGAACAAAAATTAAAGTTAAAACAGCTAATAAGGTGTTTTCATCTCAACATCTATAAATTTCCCTATACAATTCATCTGTATAAACAACTTTATTTTTAAATTATTCAATAATGATACTTGTATATAATTGAGTTATATAATGATTTACATACAGATGATGTCTCAAAAGAAGAGTAGAGAATTACTTATTTATTTATTTTTATTTGGTTGAAGAAATTCTTATTTAATCATATCTCACTAGTATGTAAATTATTATATAAATCATTATATATTTGCAACACAACCATAGATTATTTTTCCAATACCATGACATGAGCCAATCTGTGGCCAACTCAAATTTGCTAGTAGTCAATTTCCAAGGAATTTTTTTTTGACAACACTATGCTTTCGAGCCACTCTCAAACTACGATCGAAATTCACCCCATGTTGGACTATCCTCAGCCCACAAACCCCCTTATCGGACCAGTAGCACTTTAGGCCCGTCCGCTCACAAGGCCTATGATGAAAAATTCCTTGAGCTTACCCAATTATTTCTCACAAATCTAAGAAAAGCCATTATATTAGAGATTTCTATAAATTCTGTTTTTTTTTTTTTTTTCCCTGAAACATAGTAAAATCTGTTTTAAATAGTCTAATTTAAGTAAAGGATAAAAAAAAAAAAACCATATTAATATATAATATTAGGAATTTTTAAAATTAAACCCCAATTAAGGATATCATTAAATTGGTTTTAAAAATTCCCTTTAGATTTTTATCATAGCAAATATTCTAGAGATATCAATCCTAGTTAGTTTCTAAATACAAATAAATGTCATGAATCATTTAGACTTTAACCTTTCTAAAGGTGCTGATTTTTCATTTGGTCCTAAAAAATAAAAGAAAGAAGTGAAGGATTAGATTCTATAAATTTTAACTTTAAAAAAGTTATTTTATCAACTCGTGTAACTTTCATTCTTGTGCCTAGAAGCCTCTTAATCGTATAGATTAGTTACGTTGTTTAGTTTGCTTGTGTCATTTTCTTGCGGTCGAGTGTCCTCACATATGTATTTATTTATTGAGGTTATTAGACTTAGACTTAACCCCTCCTAGATGATGCTTTATTATAATTGACAAAAATAAAAACGTACCCCATTCAACTTTCAAAATAAGCATCGAATAAAGATGAAAATATCAGCTAACTTATAAGGACGTTGACAATTTTTCTTAATAAGGTTGACCTTTTAAAATGAAACTCTAAATCTTTATAAATCACCCGTTTGTGAACATTCCAGGAATAGCTAATAATTCATTACAAAGAATATTACATCTGTTGTTTTATTTTGTGACGTAAATATGCAGTGGTGGAGGCATCCTAGGATTCTCTGATGGCAGAACTGCACATGCTGATGCAGATCATGGTGATATTAATAAGAAGAAGAAAGTGGTAGTTCTTGGAACTGGTTGGGCTGGCACCAGTTTTCTTAAAAATCTGAAAGATCCTGGATATGATGTTCAGGTGGTGTCGCCAAGAAACTATTTTGCTTTCACTCCTTTGTTACCAAGTGTCACCAATGGAACGGTTGAAGCACGCAGTATTGTGGAGCCGATTCGTAATATTGTTAGAAAGGTACTTATTTAAATGTACTACTTGTTGTGTGTAGTGATCGGTGTTCTTCCGCATTATTAATAAGATAAGGCTTGATTTGATAATTTATAAGCATTCAATACCTTCCTCGGTTTTTAAGGACATGTATAAATTCTCCCTTATGACAAAATAATTGTCAAAAAAGTATTAATTAATCATTCAATGTTTCTCATTTATATGCCGCCAATTTGTTTATGTTTAAAATATTTAAATTTACCATTTCTTTACTGTCAACGAAAATTTAAGGGTAAATAAAGAAGAAAATTTTTCAAGAAAGAAAAAATGGGGAAAGAAAAATAATAGACCAGTAGAAATGTAGACATTCTGCCACAGATTCTCCACAATACTACAAAAAAGGTAAATATTGATGTTGAGGAGTATTTTCAAAGTTTGATGAATTAGACTCGTTGCATAAAGCAATGGAGGTAAATTCTAAGCTTTGCATTTTCTATGTTTGATCGTGACTACAAAATCTGTAGTTATTTGACCCATAGTTTACGTATTTTTTTGATATGTGCTTGAGTGCTTCGATTCTTTTATATTGGGAGAGCAATTTTTTTGTTGCTTCTTTCAGTGTTAATGATTATCATCATTCTTTTAATATTTATGTTGTCAATAATTTTTTCTTTGTTGGCTAGACATAATTCAGTACTTGGTAGTTTAAGGTTTTATTTGTTGAATTACATGTATATATGTTGAAGGATCACTATGTATACGGGGAAGGAAATTACTACTTCGACAATTTGATCTTTTTCTCATCTTGTTTTTTCTGTGACAGAAAAAGTTCAATGTTCAATTCAAGGAAGCCGAGTGTTACAAAATTGACACTCAAAACAAAAAAGTATACTGCCGATCAATCCAAGACAACAATTTGGGAGTCAGTGAAGAATTTAGTGTAGAATACGATTATCTGGTGCTAGCCATGGGTGCTCGTGTAAACACATTCAATACTCCTGGTGTTGTGGAGCATGCACATTTTTTGAAGGTAACACACAGTCAAGAATATAGAGATGATTTAATTTGGAATCAGTAACTCATTTTTTGTGTGTAATACTGGGTCCATATATGCCACCGAGATGTGATGCATCCGGTTGTCCACTTACTTTCAGTTCTCAACTTATTCTTTTGTAAACCCAAGCGTGAATCATAATTGATGGTTGATATATAGAAGCCTTCCCAATAAGAAGAAGATGGGAAAAGAAGAGAAGGTGGGAAATGGCTTCGATATAGTGATAGGCTTTGAGTAGATACTTAGGCACCCAATGACGAGGAAAGGTGTAGTAATTGATGAGATAGGGAAACCTTTGGAATTGTGCAAAATCCATGGGAAGGTAAAAGAGACTCAGGGACCGATTGGGTTTCGGGTGGTGGGTGCTAAACATTGAGCGCAAAGAAAACTAAAAGGTAGTGGCTAGGAAAGCTCTGCAGATTCTATATATTTATATTATTCTATGTCTGTATTATTCTTTAATTGCTTATGTTTTACTTGTTTAAAATGGAAAAGAATTGACATTTTGTAGGAAATAGAAGATGCACAAAGGATCCGCAGAACAGTAATAGACTGTTTTGAAAGGGCTTGTCTCCCCACAATAAGTGAAGAGGAAAGGAAAAGAATCCTGCATTTTGTTATTGTTGGAGGAGGTCCAACGGGAGTTGAGTTTGCAGCGGAGCTTCATGACTTTGTGATTGATGATCTAGCCAAACTCTATCCTACTTTGAAGGACTATGTGAAAATCACACTGCTTGAGGCTACAGATCATATTCTAAACATGTAATAAGATACTCAAATTAATCCTTCCAGTGCTACCGCATTTTGCTTAAGTATTTCTTCTTCTCTTAGAGAAATGATTAATGGACTGACTATTCTTAAATCTCCGCAGGTTTGATAAAAGAATTACTGTTTTTGCTGAAGAAAAATTCCGGAGGGATGGAATTGACTTGAAAACTGGATCAATGGTTACAAAGGTTTCTGATAAAGAAATATCTATTAAAGAGACAGCCACTGGCCAAAATGTATCAATTCCATATGGGATGGTTGTCTGGTCAACAGGTATTGGGACTCGCCCGGTTATAATGGATTTCATGAAGCAAATCGGTCAGGTTTGTTTCTTCAAATAATTTCTCCCAATAGATAAACTTTCATGAAAATCTGTTATTTTCGGACCGGTTTCAAATCATCTTCACTTTTGTCTCTTGGAGAGCAGACAAACAGGCGAGTTTTGGCAACTGATGAATGGTTGCGGGTGGAAAAATGTGATAGCATTTATGCTCTGGGTGATTGTGCTACAATAAATCAACGCAAAGTCCTGGTATACTTTTTTCAAATCTATCCATATGATTTCAGATATCTTTGAATTCGAGTTCTCATTTATATGAATGCGCATATTCTGCAATTTTGATATATTCATCATTTATGTTCACTAATGATACGTCTATTACACTTGAATAAGATAACAACAATTTGTTAGGAAATTCTCATCCTAACGTACTTTAAACTGAACCAACAATGTATCAATTAGATCGAGAATGAAATGATGGAACATTCTTATTTTAGGTCTAAATTTTTAGGTTTGAAATATACAATATGATGGGAATCTTGCTTTCTTTATGTCAATACAATACCAGTTGCTTGAATGTGTTTAAGCTTGAGTTTGCTGCAGAAAAAAATCATAAGAAAATAGGCTTTAGAAAGGGTTTGTCAAGTCCACTTCATGGGTAGAGATTGTGATTGCATTTGACACATTCTTGTTTTGATTTCTGACGCTTGCAAGAAGTTGTAGAGGAAAATTGGGATTATATACGCCAGCGAATATGGATATTGTGCTAGTTACTAATTTGCAAAATCTATTGACTTGCATTATGGTTGATTTTTTCCTCAACTTTTGAACTTTTCATTTGTCATCAGGAAGATATTGCAGCCATTTTTAGCAAGGCAGACACGAAAAATACCGGCCGTTTAAAAGTCGAAGATTTTAAGGAAGTCATTAACGATATATCCGAAAGGTATCCTCAAGTGGGAATCTACTTGAAGAAGAAACAGCTAAAGAATTTTGTACAACTTCTTAAGGATTCACAAGGCGATGATGAATTGGATATTGAAAAATTTAAAGCAGCACTTTCTGAAGTGGATTCACAGACTAAAAATCTTCCTCCAACAGCACAGGTAACGTGAATATATATATATATATATATATATATATATATATATATATATAGTTTGTCTTCATTTCAAACTTAACAGGTCTTTTTTTTCTTCTCCTTTTTTTTTTTTTTTTTTTTTTTTTTTTTTTTTTTTTTT
>CAIGRN010044414.1:0-12363 GCA_903798345.1 Fraxinus anomala
CAAACACTCATAAAAAACTAGAAACAAATGTGATATGCAATAAATCTAATTGAGAGTTTGTTTGAGAGATTGCTTCTAGAAAACAAAAGAAGTTAGTTAAAGCCTGAATTGAGATTAATGCGTGTTTTAAATTAGATAGCATCAATGTTCCTCATAGATATGCACATCACGTTTAAATATCGACAAAATGAAGGAAATAATATTAAAAGCATCAAGCTAATCGAGTTTCAATATGATCAATTAGGAAAATTAACAATCAGATCAATCCAAGTTGCACATATTATAACAGTTCGAAGGAATCATATATAATCACAATCATTTTGACAATAAATAGAGATTATCATCTGCTACTTCAAAAAAAAAATATCTACAATCAATCCAATTGCCGGAATCATTAGCGTACTATATTTCTTGTCACATAACTTATGGATTATCTAGTATCTTTCAAACCTGTGGAAAATTAGGAGGTCTGGTGCATTGTCAAATTTACTTGAATTTCATGAAATTTAAGGTATTCTAGGGTGGTCGTCAGAGTAAAGAATTCTCCAATACTTTGTTCTATAATTTTTATTATATTTTAGAATATATGCAAAATTTCATCTCAAGAATTTGATCTTTTCGAGCGCGTGCGCACACACATCAATTGCATTTAGAAGTGTTTGTCTGTTTGTTACTTGAAACAGCCTTATCTACAAGAAACTTTATGTTTTCATAAGTTAACGTTTTCAAAAATTACTCCAGTCAACTTTTGGATCGAAATCCAGAAACATAAAGTTCACACCATCTGTATTCAGTTCTAGA
This sequence comes from Fraxinus anomala, assembly GCA_903798345.1. Taxonomy (NCBI): domain Eukaryota; kingdom Viridiplantae; phylum Streptophyta; class Magnoliopsida; order Lamiales; family Oleaceae; genus Fraxinus; species Fraxinus anomala. Next base: position 802 of record CAIGRN010044414.1, read on the forward strand.
CATTTAAAAGTAGAATGATTGATGAAAACTCATTTTTAAACTTCTTCCACTAAACCCTAAATGAAAGGGGAGAAAAAGGTAAACACAATACATGTTCAAGCTCGTGAGAGACGTACCTGAAGGTGGTCCGACGAGTCTCAAAAATGAGAAAACGGAGATGGAGAGAGAGATTGAGGGACAAGTCTCAAAGGTGAGAAATAGAGGTAGAGAGTTTTGATTGTCTAGAACTCTAATTTGGGAATGAATAGTTCTAGGAATTTGAAGAAGACGACATTTTTTGGAAATTTGTAGGAGAAGAAAGTTTTCAATTTTCATTTGGGGAAGAATATGATTTTTGATATGAATGAAAGACCCAATTCGTTCTTCAATATGATTTTACAAGAAAGGTTAAAATAGTCTTTTCATACTTTTAAATAATTAAATTTATTTTATTCTAGAGAATTTGGTCAAAGGCTTTTTGCACAAATGGAGATTGAGGGGTGGCCATCAGAACTAATTCCCCGTCAAAATTTTAGTGTGAAATAGAATAGACGACATATTAGTATTCTACTTGTTCGGCTTTTCTTGAACAAATTAACTATCTTTTTCAAGATTTCTTATTCTTGTTCGAAATAAATAAGATCACTTTGCATTAGCATAGCAGTCATAACATCAATAAAATGATAAATAAGATTATCATTTAATACAAATTGGTCTAAATTGAACCACATAAAACTAAATTTTATTTTATTATCTTTAAAATTCAATTGAAGAATTGTTTTGAGATAACAAAAAATAACAATAATTTATGATTAGAAGAGCATAATTATTTATATTAAAAGAAGCTCAAGGCTGCTGTTGGGCATCCGTATAGCCAGTATCAACAAGAACTTTCTCCTTTTTAGCTAATTCAATATCTTCATCCACCATCATTTTCACAAATTGCTCAAATCCTACTTTAGGTTTCCATCCCAAAACTTTCTTCGCCTTAGTTGCAATCATTTTCAAATTATCCACGTCTGCTGGCCTAAAATTTCTCTTGTCAATTACCACATGATCCTTCCATTTCAATCTCACATACCCAAATGCCACTTCTAAGAATTTCTCCACCATGTGAGATTCTTCGATTTCCACCACGTAGTCGTCTGGTTTTTCTTGTTGTAGAATCAGCCACATTGACACGACATAGTAGCAAGGGAAACCCCAATCTCTAGAGGCTTGCAAATCCCCAAGGAAGAGCTTGCTCTGTAATTTGATCTTGATCCGCCCCACCGTCCAAGTGATCCTCTGGGTCACAAAATTTTTGCCCCGCCTCGAGGACTCGTGGTTGAATAAAATCCCATTGCACACAAAAATCATGTAAGCCTCGTGGTAATTGACAATGTACCAATGGGTAGCACACTTGGAAACGGCATAGGGGGACCAGGGTGGGATGGAGATGACTCTATCTACGACGGAGGGATGGATCCGAACATCTCAGACGAACCCATTTGGTAATAACGAATATGGGATCTTCCAGATGCGAATATGTAGGACCAAACTGCCTCTAGAAGATGAAGATAACTAGTAGCAACGACGTCGACAATATAATCCAGGATCTCAAAAGAACCTCGACATGGGACTGGGCGACGAGATTGTAAACCTCATCAGGAGGAGGCGTCGGTTAGGTCGGCATAGTGAAGCTTCATCCTTGCCTTGTAGACTAATAAGTGTATTTTATATACTTATTTGGATTTAAAATAAAGATATTTAATATACCCTAAATTATTATATTTTATGTTATATAGGAAAAACTCAATGGTTGAACGAGGAATCGAAAGAAAAAAGCAAAAATTGGTGAAAAGGGTAAAATTCAAAGTTTGAGGACCAAATTGTAACTATTCAATAGTTGATTTAGACACAAGATAATACTTTGAAGATTGCTAGAAGACGATTGGATGTGATAGAATTCAAAAGGGAATGGAATATTATCAAAATCAATTTTCAATCGCACAAGTTATATTTCAGATTTTTAGTCAAAGATTAAGATCCATTTTTGAGTTAGAGTTTCAAAGAACTTTAAATCACCTCAATCGGATATCGCAAGAGAAACTTATGACCAAAATACTGACTATTGTGCAGAGATAAAAAAATATGCGTTAAAAAAATCTGTGCAGAGATAAAAAAAAAAATCGAGTTCAATCAAGTGAATATTCAAACCTGATTTTTGGGAATAGAAAAGAAATTTTAAACACAATATAATAAATATTGTAAGATTCGATAGAGGATAGAGATATACCTATATGTTTTATATGATTTCAATATATGTTCTAATACTTGTTAATGCATTTATCATGTTTGCATCTTTTATCGAAAGATAGAAGGGTCACATGAGGGAAATATATTTGATCGCTATCAGAAAAAAGCAAAAATTGGTGAAAAGAGTAAAATTCAAAGTTTGAGGACCAAATTGTAACTATTCAATAGTTGATTTAGACACAAGATGATACTTTGAAGATTGCTAGAAGACGATTGGATGTAATAGAATTCAAAAGGGAATGGAATATGATCAAAATATTATCAAAATCAATTTTCAATCGCACAAGTTATATTTCAGATTTTTAGTCAAAGATTAAGATCCATTTTTGACATAGTAAACGTCAGAATTGGAAAAATTATATTTCAATCAATATTGTAGCCTTTTGAGTTAGAGTTTCAAAGAACTTTAAATCACCTCAATCGGATATCTCAAGCGAAACTTATGACCAAAATACTGACTACTGTGCAGAGATAAAAAATCTGCGTTAAAAAAATCTGTGCAGAGATAAAAAAATCGAATTCAATCAAGTGAATATTCAAACCTGATTTTTGGGCATAGAAAAGAAAGCACAAGTGGATATTCATCAAGAAACCATTGAAAAGATTCAAAATTTCAAGATTCATCTTCATCGTCTCTATTTATCAAAAATTCGGGTTATATCTTTTCACTTAAATATGATTTCTTATAATTTTGATATATTGGGCTAATTTTATACATTGTTAGGATGAGATGAACCCTTATTATAATATTTTTTATTTTTAATTAATTAGTTTGACTTTAATATTGTAATTTCAATATGTTATGCTAAATTTATACATTGTTAGAATGAGATGTACTCTTGTTATTATATTTTTAATTTTTAATTAATTATTTTGACTTTAATTTGATTTGATTTGTGGATATTTATTATTGTTTTATCATTCTTTTTAATTGCTTGATCACCAATTGAATTGTTAGTGAATTTTATTATTATCGAGAGAGACAATAGGATTTAAACACAATAAAATAAACATTGTAAGATTCGATAGAGGATAGAGATATATCTATATGTTTTATATGATTTCAATATGTGTTCTAATACTTGTTAATGCATTTATCATGTTTGCATCTTTTATCGAAAGATAGAAGGGTCACATGAGGGGAATATATTTGATCGCTATCGAGAGAGACTTTCAATTAAATGAGGAACATTGTCCAACATAAATGATTTCAAATTATGACTTTAATTGTTACACTAAAAATGGAATAATAAGAGGATTTGACATTTTAGCAATGCATTTCACATATTTGAAAAGTATATTTACTTTCATTAGTTTAATTAATAATTTAGAGATTAGTATTAAAAAAGCACAAAAATTGTTTGCTATTCGATTAAAGTTGCAATTAATTTTAACTCGATCAAACATGTAGTCCTCGTGGTTTCAGTACTCTATTCACTACTTTATTACTTGTTCACGATCCCATTCACTTGCGGGTTTTCAAAGGACCATGGACATTGTGGGGATCAATATAAATGTGATTGATCCGCTGGGTGTTAAATTGGATGATCTACAAATCAAGCCATGTACTTTCGTACCCTTGTTATGCAGAAATTCGGTTAAGTAGGACTAGGACCTGCCTTAGCGTGTTGTGCCTATGATCAGGGCAATTTTGTGGGTGGATTTGAGTGGGGATGATGGAGATGGAACTGGGTTTTCGGTGCCATTAGCGACAGTGGACTCAAACATGGAATCGATGGCCGGCCATACTGTGAAGTGGTGTGGTTGAATAGAAATGGAATGAGGAGGAGTTTTTAGGAAAGTGGCTCAAATTTTGCTACTTGTACATAAAAAAATGTAAATAATGAATTACATATCTCTTGTTTAGTATAAGTCAAAGTCAACAAGTAATTTTTATAACATATTTTATGAATCCCACAACTTTTCAATTACATATTTCATAAACTTCAATCAAAATCTATTAAAAATCGGATTTTTGTTCTCACCAAACAAAGGCATAATATGATGTGGAGGAAAAAATTGAATGAAAAAGTTGATTATGTTTTAAATTGACAAATGGTAGAGTGTCATGTGGCTTTATCTAATCCATTATGTAAATTTTGATGTACATGTAGCAAAATCAACGTGGAAAATGAAAATTTGAAGGAGGTATTTGGCCATTTAATTTGGTTGGACAATGTATTTGGTGAAATGGCCTTTGACCAATAATTAAAAAAGAAAGCAAAAAATAAAAATAAAAAATTAGTTGGCAAAATGACAAAATCCTCCTTCAATGATTAACTTATTAACCCTCAATATTTCTCTTTTCATCCCCTCATTTCTCCTCCAAATTCACAGTAAAACCCTAGTCTCTATTTTTTTTGAAAATAACATCTTCTTCCCCTTTTCATTTCTACTCTAAATTCACTGTAAAACCTAAAATCACGTTCTTTATTATGTTCTTCACTTATTTTGCGTATCTTTTGATTATTTGAACAAGACCTTGATTAGTATATCATCTACTTTGAAAAATCATATTTACATTTGAAGAAAGAAGAAAGACACTTTTAGAAGTCTCATATAGATTGTACTTTTATTATTGAATATAGTATAAAATAATATTTAGTTGGGGTTTTCGTATTTAGCATACTTTTTGTGTTGTTTGCAACCATTAGATGATAATGGCATTCAAACTGCTATCTGAAATGTAGAACATCATTCCAACTGTTATCTGTTATGTAAAACGGTATCACAATCGTTATCTGCTGTAGTTTGATTTTTTCAATGAAACATCTTCTAATAACGGACCCACTAACATATATAACAAATAAAGATTGACTATGTCACAAAGAACAGTTGAAATGACATAGCTTTTATTATCGAGATGGTGAAAGTAAAAGTCATCCTACTCATACGTGTCGATTAAGTTAATGAACATATCTCTCAACTTTTGTACGTATTATATACATATTACAACATAAATAAGTTCAACTTATTATTTCTCAGGGCACGAATGGGTCATGCCTGCTTATACTCGTGTTTATACACGTAACAACACAAGTGTCATTTTCATGTCCAGTAATGACACTTGTGTTGTTTCACCTATATTTTGATTTTTCAACAAAACAACCTCAAATAATAGACTCCTTAATGTATGTAAGAACTTGGAAGAACTTAGTTGTGAAGATATTTGCATGGCACTATGATCCGTAGATTTACTTAAATTTTTTTAAAAAATTTGTCATTACTTTGAAGAGATTGATTTTTTAGTTGTACATGTTCTATTTAAGTTAAATGTTGTATGTGTAAATTAGAGTGTTGATGCCTTTTAACTTAAATGTTTGTGTTTCAGTTTGTTGTCCCATGATAACGGCACATGCGACGTTATTGGAAATATAGCGTCCATGAGAATGACATAGGTGTCGTTACTAAACTTATAAGAGAGACATGAGAACGATTCAACTGTCGTTATGTTTGTTATAAGCTTTTACGAGAAGTAACAAATGTTATTGAGATGAAAACGTTTATGGAAACAACGCAAGTGTTTTTATTTTTGTAAATATAAGTGTCCATGAGAATGAACACGTGTTGTTACTCACATGAGAACGTCTATGAGAATGGACCAAGTGCCATTACTTATATCTAAGGTGTCACGGCCCATCCGTATCTCTGGAATGATACAGGAGAAATATATGGGAATGACTTTTGCTTTCGCCAACTCTATATCATATAATTTATGTCATTTCAACCATTCTTTGTAACATGATTAACATTTCTCGTATATAATTTATTAAAAAATAAGAGAAATAAACAGAGTGGCACATGTGCCGTTATTGAGCATAAAATGGCTCTTGTGTCATTTTGTTTATAAACACAATTATAAGTACTCACGCCCCATCCGTGCCCTGAGAAACAATAAGTTAAACTCATTTAAGTTGTAAGATGGACATTACATTTACAAAAGTTGAGAGATATGATCATTACTTATATTCTAATGAAAACAATAAAATCACTTCTGCTTTTATCAATTCTGTCATATAATTTATGTCATTTCAAATGTTCTTTGTCATGTGGTCAACATTTTTGTCTTACGTACTCTAAGCGTCCAATGCTTGAGATCGATGCGTTAGAAATAACTCAAAATAGAGAAAAAATCAACAGCACTTGTATCGTTCCATTTTTAAACACGATTATAAGTAGTCACACCCCATCTTGGTCACGTGATCAACATTTTTGTCTTACATACGTTAGGAGTCCAATGTTTGGGATCGGTGCGTTGGAAACAAATCAAAATATAGAGGAAATCAACATAACGACACAAGTAACGTTACTAAAAAAAAGGGCTCTTGTGTCGTTTTATTTGTAAACATAATTATAAGCAACCATGTCCCATCCGTACTCCAAAAAACAATGACTTTAATTCATTTAAGTTGTAAGATGGACATGACATTTAGAAAAATTGAGAGATATGCTCATTACTTATATTCTAATAAAATAATGAAATCGCATGTTCTTTCATCAACTCTATATCATATAATCTATGTCATTTCAACTGTTTTTTGTCATATGATCAATCTTTCTGTCTTCCGTAAATTAGGGGTCCAAGGTTTGAGGTCATTGCATTGGAAACAAATCAAAATATAAAAGAAATTAATAGAACGATACAAGCGACACAACTGAGAAGAAAAAGACCCTTGTGTCGTTCTGTTTTTTAAACACGATTATAAGTAGGCACATCCCATCCGTGCATTGAGAAACAATAAGTTGATCTCATTTATGTTATAAAATGGAAATGACATTTACAAAAGTTGAGAGACGTGCTCTTTATTTATATTCTAATGAAAATAATAGAAACACTTGTGCATTCATCAACTTTAGGAGTGTACATGGTTCCATTTTGTCTTGCTTCCAAGAAAATCTAACCGAACCGAGTCATGAACCAATTTTTTTTTTTGTAATGGAACTAAATAGTTTTTTTTAGATGTGGAACCAAATTGGAACCGAACCATTCGGTTTTGATTTGGTTTGGTTCTAGTTTTATTACCGATTGAGAAAAAAATAACATTTTTGGAAGAAGAATTGAAGGTTGAGGCTTTAATTTCATAAATACATGCAACGATAGTAACTGAGCGCGACAGTAGATGGGTGGTAGTTGTTGATCTCCATCTGAGAGTCGATATATAAATTAAAAAATAAAAAATGAGAAACAAATTAGGATATGTGTTTCTAAAATGAATTAAGGTTTCTAGTCTCCATATTGAGAAATGAGAAATGAGAAATCGAAAGTACATGACCCTTTTATCTTGATTTTCAATTAAATTTTGAATTTTTTGTTGTAAATTGTGATTCACCAATTTGTAATTATATATAAAATAATAAATTTAAATATTGAGTTTGGTTCTTGGTTCTAGAACTAGAATCGAACAAAAACTAGAATCAAATGGTTCTCAGTTCTAAGATCTAGAACTTTTAATTTTTTTTTTAGAACTGAACCGAACCATTCGGTTTGATTTGGTCATTTTGTTCACCTCTAATCAATTTTATATCATATAATCTATGTCATTTCAACCGTTCTTTGTCATGTGATCAACATTTATGTCTTACGTACGTTAATGTTCCAATGCTTGATGTCGTTGCATTGGAAATAAATCAAAATATAGAAGAAACCAACATAACGACACAGTGGTTTATTGAGATGAAAACGGGTTTTGTGTTCTATTTTTAAATACGAATATAAATAGTCATGCCTCCGTGCCNTTAATGTTCCAATGCTTGATGTCGTTGCATTGGAAATAAATCAAAATATAGAAGAAACCAACATAACGACACAGTGGTTTATTGAGATGAAAACGGGTTTTGTGTTCTATTTTTAAATACGAATATAAATAGTCATGCCTCCGTGCCCCAAGAAACAATAAGTTAAACTCATTTAAGTTATGCATAACGGATAATTGTTATCTATCCTATTTTAATATAACAATTGTAGTGCCGTTCTACACTGTAGATAACGACTGTAGTGCCGTTATCATCCAATAGTTGCAGAAACACAAAAATACAACAAGTACGAAAACCAATAAGTTCTAGAATAACATTCTATATTATATTCAATAATAAAAGTACAATATACATGAGATTTGTGAAAACACATTTCTTCTTTCTTTAAATGCGATTGAAATTTCAATGTTAATAACATAGTAACCAAACCATTGTTCAAATGTCCAAAAGATACTAAAATAGGTGAAGAATATAATTAAGAGCATGATTTTATGGTAGAAATCACGAAAGCTAAAGAGAAGAAAACAGATGATTGTGATTTTGGAGCCCTAAAATTGAATCGATAGGGGTATTAATGTCTTTTTCAATGATGCAGATATTTATGACATCTGACATTGTTTATCTATTGTATTATAATTGGAGGTCATTTGACCAAGAAACATTGGAAGGATATTATTTAACCAAATACATGGTTTGACTAGGTTATTTAATAAATTCTCCCTAATTTTAAAGGTAAGGATACGTGCTACGTACCGAGAAGGAAGTTATAAATAGTTTAAATTATTAATTGATAAAAATACATAATTGATAAATGGATAGGGTTTCTGAATTTCGTAAATAAAAAGTAGTAGTTTATAAATATGAACCAAATATTAAAAAACTATAGAGCAACATAATTGTATGATAAACTGCACGACGCTCAAAGAAGAGATTCATCTTGATGTAGAGACTCTTTAGAATGGAGTAAGTCATTAAAATTTAATATTTCTCCTTCTCTCACTCTTCTTCTTCTTCTTCTCTTGTTTAAGCATCCACTTGGAAAGAATTTTTGAAAAATGAAGTTTGACCTTTTTTAAATGATTTATAAATCTAGCCAAATAAAGGTTATTTTTTATGCCTATAAATATACATTAGACATGAAATTTGAAGTGTATATGGAATTTATTGGAAATAAAACTTAAACCTAAATGTTAATTCATTAAACACAAATGTCACATGGATCAGAAATTTTTCTACTTACATGCTACCTACGTGACAATTCATGAAACGCATCGAAGAAGCTCCACATTGTGAGAAAAAAGTTTCACGTTAGAAAATAAGATATTGTTCAAATATCTTTTTCAAAGCGATTTAAGTGATAGATCTAGCTGATATGACAATAAAAATAATAAATACTATGAAAATGATCATCTAGATGTAGAAGCTCGACTTAGACAGAGAGAGTCACCAATGCCGTACTTGTATTTTTCGGGACCTGAGGCGAACTTCAGAATTTGTTAACTTAAAATCAACAATAAAACTAAAAATAAAACTAAAATATTTAAAATATTTATATTACAATCAAATAATAATACGAAAATGTTCTAAACGATCACTTAAATATAGCTCGTCTTGCGATTTTTGAGCTCCAGACACATTTAGGATGGTATTTGACTCAAGTCACTCAACAGATAATACTTACTAAACTGTAAAATTAGAACAAGAATTACATCAATCAACTCTCTTGTAATTTCACGAAATGTTGATAAATTAGATTTAACGAAATGCAAGCAGTAACTTGAGTTTAGAAGATTATTTCATAGCAGTCAACAATACATACTAATAAATAAATAAAACTAAAACTACATAAAGTGAAGCAGAAAACCTCAAATAAAATTCTATTTGTACATTAAATAAATCTTGCTAAATTAATCCAACCAATTGCAACTTTTATTAATGAAAAATTACACAAAAGGAAGGGAAAAAAAAAAATATCCAAATCATAATTATATCTTCGCTTCTCTGAACTTCAAGATAATTAGATAAACGTGAAAAAACAGAACAAATTAAGTCACCAAAAGTATATTTCAAGTGAAAAATCAACAACAATTGTTCACCTAAACTATAAAATTGATTATTGAAACCCCTCTTCAGCTTGAAGCTCTGCTAGCAATTTTGCAATATTTTGGACCCCCTAAAATGGGGCCTAAAGCGGAGGCCTCTTGGGCCTCTCCTTAGGTCCAGCCCTGCTCCGAGTCACCAAAATTTAAACTCTCATTTTATATTTTCATTCTCTCTCCTAATTAAATAGTTAGAAGATTATGGGATACATGCAAAAGTCACTGGAGATAAAATTTAAACTTGAGCGTCCGACATCAATGCCACGTGGACTAGAAGTCTTTTTATTTATAGAAACTTAATAATAATTAATTCTTAATAATTTTTCAATTTCCGAGAGTTATTTTATTATTGAAATCGACCGCTCAAGGTATATTTGTTTACATTATCCTTATCTTCGGAGCTGTAACGAGACTGCAATCAAGAGAGATATACGAGTGAAATTGTGTCTATTCAAATACAGAATTTAATAAGTGCTAAAATATGCCCATTGTTTATTAGTTATTTGAGGTGTCACAATAACTCTTCGCCACTCCCGCCGCCTATTCCCCCAACAGACACCATCTTCTTTCCTCTCCCTTCTGTTTATTAATTTTGTTCTTTATTATTTTTCTCAAATTCATCAGTCAGAATGGGTAAGTTGTGCAACAGCATGCACAAAGCATCCATGAATTGTGAACCCTAAGAACATGTTCAAGATACTCTCTATTTTTAAAGAGTATATTCTATCATTTGAAGAATATCTATAAATTTAGAGAGTTAAAATTTTGAAGTACTCCAACAAACTCTTTATATTTAACACTTAATTTTACTACTCTAAAAAAATATTTATTTTATCTTTTATTTTAACTAACTTTTATTTATATTATTTTCTTGTTTTCTTACCTTGAAAATTGAAACTTTTTTAATGCATTTAATTATAGAGAGTGAGTTAGGATCTCCAAATTTGGAGAGTCAAACCCACTCTCTAAATTAAAATGTTAATTTAAAGAGTACCTTGGAGCATGATTTTGAATGTTGACTTTTTAAAATAAAGAGTATCTCATATTTAAAGAGTCTTTTGGAGATACTCTAAGTTCATATATATATGTGTACGATACAATGGAAACTTCACATTTCCTTCCAAAAATTAAAGCACCTACTTGTTAATTGAAATGGGCCGCCTCACTATACTTTTGGGCTGAGCCGTTTACTTGCTGCATTGGACCTTTAAATAATTTCGGGTTGCTGCCTCATTTGATGATCATTAATCAGCCTACACGTGGCTGACTATCTGTCCTTGGATTGCAACTATTCACTTTATTTGATTAACTTAACTTTTGATGTACTGGATATTCGAGACTCTTCTAATATCTCTCTTCGTCTCTCTATTCTCCATTCTCTCTTAGTGTTGATTATGGTTCTTCATGTTCTTGGACTGTAATTGATCTTAGT
>CAIGRN010044426.1:0-18173 GCA_903798345.1 Fraxinus anomala
AATTAAACGACTTATTTAATTTCACTTATCATTTAATACCACATTAACGACATTTAGACTGAATTTGTAACCCTACTAGGGCCAAATAGTGTTACTCAATTCCAGATATATAGTTGCCATTATGATTCTAGTTTCAGAGTAGAACACTGACAACAAATTGGAAAATACCATACAAATAAATGGAACATTTTTTAAGTATACACAGAACATTACTCCCGCGGATTGTGTTTTCCATGTCAATGAACCTGATACCTCTTTTTTCGAGTAATTTATCTTCCTATTTCCCGGTAAAGAGAGCTGAAAACATCCATATTTTTGAAAATTGCTAATTAAGCAACCTCAAGCAATTTAAGCCACCTCTTATCCTTCTTAACAAATGCTAATTCAGACCACAGATTGAAACTGAAGCATGAAAACTAAGACAACCCACAAAAAGGCAGGATCAAAGCCTCTCACATATACGAAACCACACAAGTTTATTGCTCCAAAGAAATAGTTTTACACAAACTTCATAAAAAGTTGCTCGATTGTTTATCTAAGCAAGACGTCATGCTAAACAGATTTAAACCAAATAGTAAAATCGCATTACAATGACAACAAAGGTCTAGTAGTTCTCCATAAGTTTTCATTTCTTTCCACTTTTCTTCAGCCCTGCACCTCCAAGTGCTCCCTTTTGAGCCTTTGCTTTAAGCTCCTTCAGAGCCTATCATACCAACACGATCACAATAGATAATAACAGAAGTCGGGGGGATAAAATCAAAATAAATATAACTAAGCCACTTTTGATGGCCATTATTTGACAAAAATAAAGTTTTGAATAGTAAATTCTTGGAGGATGTGTCGTTAAAAAATAGGAAAAAGTTTTGGATTTACGTGCCAAATATTTTATTGTAGATTTACGTGCCAAATATTTTATTGTGTGAATGTGTGGATGAAAATGAGTGTGTACAATAAAGAATTTTAAAATAATAGTTGTCAAACAGGGGCTAAGATGCAAAATTTGCCAGAAATAAATTCCACCTTCTCCTCTTCCTTCTTCTTCTGAAGAAAAGCCTTGTCATCCTACAAAACCATCAACGTGTTTCAAATAATAAGGATAGAATAAATATAGATAAAAAACTTTAAGCACCAGGACACCACTCCAATACACCATAATTTTTTTGGCAAAGAATGTAAGATTACAACAAACAAACACTATTAGTTTTTGTTCTTTTTATTTCTCGAAAGTTATGGACGACGGTGGAATCATAGTTAACAAGTTAGAAGCATTAATGCTCACAAACAATAGAATGATTGTAATAACAAACTATACCAATATGACAATGATAAGAAATTAGGTTATGCAACTCAACGATATGGCTACATATAAGCATGGCTCCCTAAAACTACGCATATGATACACGCAATCTGTGATTAAACCAACTTTAGCATTATAAAAGAAATAAACAGATCCAAATCAGAAACTAAGCTGGAGGGAAAGATGCATTTTTTATTTTTATTTTTTGAGTCGCTGCTCAAAAGGAGCCTTCCAACCCTCGAAGTTTATCGGTTGCCTTGATGTTTAAGATTTCATGTACGATTCTGATGTTAATTATTTATTTCAACACCAAAAACCACATATTGGGTAGCCACAGAGACCCAAAATAAATAAGATAATATCAGCTTAAGTAAGCTCGAGGCTAAAGAAAATATCCATGATCAAGAAGACAAATATTATTAACACAAAAATAAGAAAAAGAATACAGATAGATTAAGAAACAATAAATAAAAATTCACTAATGATTCTTTTCAAATTTAATTATCGAACAAAAAATTTCAATGCCAAGGAAGCATGTTTCTGTGTAGAAGATTTTCTGCAGCAAATCAATAACATAAACACGCGCCATTGATATTAAAGATTCAGGATTCTGATACATGGTAATTTCATAAAACTCATTACAACCACAAAAAAAAAGGAAATAAAAATGATTTAAGGAACAATAAATCGAAATTCACAAAACCAAAATATTGTTATTTTCCCTAACAGATAATGACTATATGTTCAAATTAATTAATCGACAAAAAAAAAATTCATATGCGACGGAACACGTGATCCAAATCAATATTCTTTGCGGTAAAACCCATACCTCGTCGTAATCTTTCTTGTCAACCTTTGGCGCTTTCAAAGGCTTTGCTTTTCCACCTGTTCATGTTCCGAAATGTAAAGCACAAAATCAACGAACCTTTCATTTATTTTCACAAGATTGAAAAGAAAAACAAAACCGGACCTAGCAAATCCAATAATTTCAGAAGATCGTGGTACCTTGCTTGGAAGACATGTTTGGAATATAGGGTGGGTTAGGGTTTTGCTTCGCTGTGATCACGAAATCGCTTGAACAATGAAAAGGTAACCCTAACCCAATTGCGGTACTATTTGGCGACTCGCAAATATGTAGAAAAAAAGGGGGCCGACAAAATTGAAAAAAGAAAGGATAACCATCCGTTTTTTTTATATATACACGTTTAAATTACCTTAAAAGTCAATAACCTTTTATTCAATATCGCATTATAACTTTTTTTTCATCGTATTTTATTAATCAAAAATCTTTTTTTAATCATAATTTTCATGAATCAAATATTTAATAACATTTTTACATTATTATTTGTTTTGCTTTTTTAAAATATAATGAACAAATGGATTTTTTTACTTTATTATAAGGAAAAAAAATTTTAAAAAAAACTATAATCAAGAACGATTTATGATAATTTGAGAATAAGAATGCAATGAAAAAAGTTTGAGGCATAGATATGTTAATGTGTAAAGATTATGAACATTTCATACAATAGATATACAGTCCAATTATTAAAAATTATAGTGTGAATATATTTAACCAAAGAGAAATATATAAATACTTACGATTTTACTCACATATAAAATCACAGCATTTTTATCTACGTTTGTACGTTATGAAGCCCACGTTTGGTAAATTTTAAAATTAGATTTTTAACAAGTTTCGATAAAAATTGATGAAATATATTGTTAAAAAGCCGTGAATGTCATGAAATATGTAATTAAATTAGTTATTGATTTTAACTTAAATTTTTGTTGAGATTAAAAATCTTCACCAAAGAGGAGCTAAAAATAAATGTATTAAAAAAAAAAGATAACCGGTATAATATTTTAATTTTCATTTCGTCTTGCTTCTCCAAAATCCTTGAAGGAGCGGGAAATGGGGAGAGACGAATGGAAAAATTCCTTATATTGATTGAACCCTAGAATTTGCTTGTGATAATATACATCATGGCTCATATGATACACGAGCTGCTATAAGTTGTTTATATGAACAAGGACTATTATGTGCTCGAATTGATAAAATCGGTAGACCAAACTAGTGCGTCCAGGTGACTTATTCGATGTTTTAAGTTTTATTTTATTTTGCTAAAATTCTACTTTTCAAAAAATGAGCAGTCGATATACGTAAGAATTTTGTGAAAACATGTGAGCCAGATGGGAATGTAGATGATGGAAAGAGAAAGCACACTTGTAGAATCCATTGCTACCTGTTTAGTTTCACACTCATAAAAGTCATATATATACCAGAATAACACCCTTATCTACCTTCCATCACTGAAATCGACATTTCATTCGTGCAATTCTTTTCAAAGGTAATGTCTGCATTGGTTTCTCGTGCACTGCTATCGATAAAGAACCCTGTTTGTTTTGGTGCAGGCAATAGCATAGCATCATTTGTAAGCATAGAAAGTACATCTGTCATGGAGGGTTTGTTTGACTGTCTCGAGCATGGTCTTGAACGCATAGCAAACCAACATTAATACATCTCATGATTTCATCCTTAGGACTGACTTATCCAGTGTTGAATCCAATAGCTCTAGAGCTCTTCCTTCCATCCAATGTTCGCATGCCTACAAAGATAAGAGTCGAGATTTGAAAAAAAAAAAAAAAAAATTGGAAGATACTTTAGGATTTGGTAAATAGACTCACAAATCCTATGAGGTTGAGTGGGAGTTCTGAGCGATGGCAGCTGTAATTTTTCTTGCCACTCACAATTTCAAGCAGTAAAACTCCGAAACTGAATACGTCTGTCTTCATTGACACAATGCCTTGTATGGCGTACTCAAGAGCCATGTAGCCACTGAAGCGATGATCAAATTGTTTAGTGATACTTGAATATTATTGACATTTTCCAACTTATTTCAGTATTGTTTACTTACTATAGGTGTTTGCTTCAGATTGTTGCACCCCAAATATTCTTGCCAATCCAAAATCTGATATTTTTGGATTCAAGTCGTGATCAAGCAAGATATTGATGGCTTTCAAATCTCGATGAATCACCTTCAACCTTGAGTACTTGTGATGGTAAAGTAGTCCTTGAGCAACTCCTTCTATAATGTTCTTGTGGTTGGTCCAATTTATCAATTTTCTTCTGCTGGGATCTGTTCAGAAAAATGAAGCATGCTGTCATTTATATCAGTTGTGACTGAAGGGAGATCATAAATAAATAGTCAAGTCTATCTATAAAAATAAACCTACTAAAGAGGAGAAAATCTAACCTTTTGTTAGGCATGTATTCATATACTAAAATCTTTTCTTGCCCTTGAATGCAGCATCCTAAAAACCTAACGAGATTAGTATGTTGGAGTTTGACTATCAGCAGTATCTCACTTTTGAACTCTGTCAGTCCTTGTCCCGAGCTTCTTGAAAGTCTTTCTACAGCTATCTCTCGTCCACCAAGTAATGTTCCCTGAAAAAATGGCTAATCTTTAATATCGAAATTTACATTTCCTTAAAAGGGATCGTTCAGCAAAAAACATACCTTATAAACTGGCCCAAAGCCCCCCTCTCCGAGCCTATTTGCAGTGGAGAAATTGTTTGTAGCCGTGGAAATTCTCTCAAGGCTGTAAAAGTTAAGTTGGCTCATCTTCTTGTCGATTTTATCACCAGGTTTGCTGTGTTTTCCTGGAGGAGTTATAGTGTCTTCCAAACCATGTAGCAATGCTTGATTTTTCTCTTTCTCCATACCTTGTTAACAAACACAAATGGAAGATTCGTACAGATAATTATATTTCTAAACTGTTCATGCCATCATCACAATCCAGTTTCAAACTTGGTGCTAGTGCTCACCTTTTGCTCTAAGCTTTCTATATACACAATAGCAAATGATGCTGAATGTCACTAAGATTGTCCTACCTAGTGCCGTAATAAACCATTTCCGCCAATTACTTTCTGCATCAAGACAAAAGCATTATATTCTAGCAAATGTAGAGCTTATATTAGCATTTTAGGAATAGTAGTGAGACAGGACTAACCTCTTCCCATAAGCAAGTAAATCTCCCTATCCGTTGCAGGACCAGACGTGTAGAAGCTGGTAATCTTCGTCCAAATTTCACAACCAGTTCCATTTTGGGTGATTGAGGCATAAGCGACACACGAACAATTCTGCATGCACTTGTCCTCACAGTCAATGAGGCTCATGTTGTAGTTGTTGCCAAATCTGTTACTATCACCACCTATGCTACCTATCTTATTATTGAATCCAAAATTAGCCTTCCTACACTCGGGCAATGTCTTCTCCAGACATCCTATATCCAGCTTCCCCGAGAGAGAGCAATCCCCAAAGGATTCTAATCCACTCCCCATCATGATGCCTGATGTACCTATTCTGTAGTACTGTATGTGGGAGATGTTCTTATCTACTGAATAAACCACGTACTTCTAGTTCTCATTTGAAAACGTAGATTAAGTTGACGAAAAAATCTTGAGATAATTGGTGAGAATTGATGAAACGCCCTTCGCTCCAAAGCCCACTTTTCCATTGAAAATTCCCCTGCCACCACATTATCAACTGTTTTGTGCCATTTGGGTCTCCACCAATGGTAAATGATCCTGCAGCTGGTACTTCGCCACTTATCCAAGAACTGAGAGACCACTTTTGTCCTGTTTTGAAATTGATACCGAGTTTCATTCCAGGTAAAAGCGTGTATGTAGGGTAATCAAAGCTTTGCGACAAGGTTCGGTTTATAGAACAATTTGAATTCATTTCCCTCAGTACGAAATTGCCATCATCTAGCAGAGTAGCGCTTGCATTAATACTGATAGCCGGGGCTGAATCCATCACACTCCAAATATTGCCTCCCGCGTTAATCAACTTCAGATTGCCATGTGTCGATCATAAGGCTCCCCGATGCATCAGCAATTGGACTGTTGCGGTTGGCTATCCACACTGCCTGCTTAACATCACCACAAAATAGGCCTAAATTTCTAGAAACTATTTGTTAATTTAAGAAAACAACCTGCATTTTAAATGTTTGATGAAATGCCAATAAGAAATTTCTTGCCCTTAGAAACAATGCCCTGTATGGCAGGCATACTCACGAGACATGTAGCCATTGAAGTAAAACAACAAATACTCTTCAATAGATACTTCCGTACTGAAAACATTTGCTTAGTTATTTATCAATTTTGTTTACTTCGGATTGTTGCACCCCAAAAAATTCATGCCAATCCAAAATCGCTGACTTTCAAATCACTTTCAACCTCGAATACTTGTGAAGGTAGAGTTGTACTTGAGAAACTCCTCCTACAATGCTCATGCGAATGGTCCAACTTAGTAATTCTCTTCTATTAGGCATGTATCTGTATACTAAAATACTTTCTCCTGCTTCAATGTAGCATCCTAAAAGCTTAACAAGATTAGTGTATCGAAGCTTGTCCTGAGCATCTCGAAAATCTTTTTATAGTTATTTCGTCCCTAATCAATTATCTAAATTTATGCTAAACTTAAAAATCCCATTTTATAACTGGGATAGCTATACATACCTCGAGGGGTCTCAAATGGCAGCTTATGATTTCTCGCACTGTCTATACCTTGTAGACAAAACATTAAAAGTATTTAAGATTTGGATAGACATGAGAACTTTGGATGGAAGGGCGAGTTCTCGAGATCATGGATTCAGGACTGGATGAATCATGCCTTGAGGAAGAGTTCAATGAATTTGTAGCATATTCGAAATATGTAGTTAGAATGATTCGACTTTGACTTATAAGAAAATTATAATGAAAGGCAGACAAGCACTTAGTGCAAGACAACACATGATCATTGATCAAGTTTCCTTAACATTTTGTCAACAAAAGGTTCTCTCATTACTATATCGTTAGTCGATATCAATTGATTCACTCTGTAATGCAAAACTGGCACATTGTACATTTGGCATGGCATTACATCATTCACCTTACAATTCTAGGTAGCATCCGGATTGAACATGACCGGAGAATGCCTCAGGCGCTCCCTTTTCTTCCCACTCGAGAGTTCTCGTATCCAATAAATAGGCTCTATGAGGAGCTCCGAATCTTGGGGACCCAATCACCAACAATTTGTCTTGCCACCCTGTCATGTATGCTGTATTTCGTAAATCGAGTGGTAGCTCGGTTACAATTTTCCACGTAGAACCTATGCGTGCTGACACATCAATAGATCGAGACATGTATAATTTTCCGTCCCCACAATCCACGCAATGCCTTGGACACGTGCTAGCTTCCAAGAAGTTTTCGTGAACTTGGTCCCATTGCCAAGTGGAGATATCAAACGATTCTGCACTAGCCTCGAAACTACCTTGCATGTTTGTGGAGTAACCTCCGATGACATGGAATTTGCCACGGTGGAAAATCCCTTTGGATTCGTCGCGCTCTCTTGCCATGTCAGGTAGGTGGGTCCATTTATCCTTTTTCACATCATACGCCATAGCGGATTTCAATGCACATTTCTCACCATCATGTCCACCCGCCACAAACACCATCCGATTAGAATCGGACGCACACGCGAAAAATGATCTTTGACGACCTGGCATGTCAGTCCCCTTTCGCCAAGTGGCTGAAATAAAATTGTAAACATAAACCGCCTTTGAAACCTCCCAAGTGACCGGATTCAGCCCGCCCATCACCACCAGGTTCAACCCAGCTCCAACTAGTCGGCAAAACATCGGTAGCCCATCAGAGTATTCGGGCACCGGAGGCAACTCGGTCCAATAACCCCTTTCTGGTTCAAAAACTGTAAGCCGGTAAGCAGGTGTAGCCGAATACTTCATGGTTCCAAGCTTCTGCCTCGGATCAACCTGGGCTTGTGCCATCACAACGACTTTTCGAGCCGAACCAGAAGCTCTCCGGCGGCGCCAAAACTCCGGCGACTCAATATCACGCTTCCAAGTGCTGCAGACTGATGCAACAGAGGAGAAATCCTGATAAGGTACCCTTATCAAACATTCAATTCCTACATCATATGGAAGACAAGGAATAATCTCCATTTAACTGTTTTTTTCTGTGTAACAAGAAAGAAAAGAGTGATTGATTCTTATACTAAGATGACCAAAAGAAAAGACTGCAAATCAAATTATGATGGGACCCTATAGTTTCTGCTTTTCATGGATCAAAGCGATGAACTTTATCTTTTCTGAGGATTCTGAAATTGCAAGTTGATCATGCTGAAAAAGGCTTGGACAAGTCTTCTAGAAGGAGGGTTGATTTGAGATTTTAGGGACAATAATGATCTGTTTGTCTGTTGTTTTTCGCTTTTTTTTTCTTGAGAATATGGTGTGTTGCTCTTTATGGTGCTTTTGGAATTGAAAGGTTGCTTGAAGCTTCTAGAAGAAATCTGACAAGAAAATGAATAGTCTACGTGTGACCATAGCATTTGCTGCCGTTTGTTTACTTGTGTTTGGGGCCTTTAACAGATTATTGAGAATAGTCTGTGTGTGACCGTAGCATTTGGTGCCGTTTGTTAACTTGTATTTGGGGCATTTAACAGATTTTTGAGTTAAGCAACAATATTAAAAACAAAGAATTATTGACTTTTGTGTTCTTGTCAATATTTTATGTAGTTGTAGATAGGATTGAGGAAATTCTGCACCTTTCATGGCCGGTCAAGTGGCCCTACTTTGTTCAAGACTAAAACTTGATTGTTATTGATTTTTATTAAGATGATATATTTTAAATGTGATACATATCCTTACGATTAAAGATGATCTAATTAATTAATGACATCTAAATTGGTATTTAGTACCATTGATGTCAAATAATATTATTCATCGATAAATTACCTTAAGATTAGGGAGATAAATCCCATTTAAAATAATATTGCACGAGTAAACATAGACTAGTTATGTCGTAATGCGTTGAGACGAGACATTGTAAATTTTTTAATTAACTCTAAGAGAGGCATCTCTTCCTCGTCTAGCAGATGTAATGATAGAAGGGTTCATCAGTGGTGCCAGTAGGAGGAGGAAGAGTTGCACATGAGATTTTATCTCGTACGACCCCTCATTTAATTCTCTTGAATTCGTTGGATCATTTTCCGCGTACGAGAATCTCCTATCCTCTTCCACTATATCCTAAAGAGTAAATATGACCATTTAGTCATGTTTTCATATTATAATTGAACCATCATTTCCTTTTATATCAATAGGAAACTCATCAATCCTCCGTATTGTACGCTGATGATTTATAATACCAATGATGTGATATAGCATTATTTATTCATATATAATCGAACTGTCTTATTTTAAATTATATTAATATTAAATACCACTCATACTAAATGACATTATTTTGCCAATTTCTATTTTAGGCCTTTAATAGATATTTGAGTAAAGCAACAATATTAAATTTCTAGGGGATTAAAATTAAATTTTTAGTTGATTTTGATAAAATTAATAAAATATGTGATTGAAAAGTGATTGGACCCATAAAATACTTGGTTAAAATTATTTGTTGATTTTGACTCAGTTGAAAACAAAGAATTTTCACTTCACCTTCTTGACAATAATCTATGGATGGAATTGAGGCAATTCTGCACCATATATGGGGGCGGCAAGTGGCCCTACTTTATGTAAGACCACATTTGTACCGAAATGGATTTGCCCGAACACTCACATGGAGGGAGGCCCCATGTGAGTAAAATATTGCCAAAAGAAAAAAAAAAAGAGCCCACCTCTATGTGTGTTCTATACACACAGCAGCATTCTAACTTC
Organism: Fraxinus anomala; assembly: GCA_903798345.1. Classification (NCBI taxonomy): domain Eukaryota; kingdom Viridiplantae; phylum Streptophyta; class Magnoliopsida; order Lamiales; family Oleaceae; genus Fraxinus; species Fraxinus anomala. The sequence goes on from CAIGRN010044426.1 coordinate 10,021, forward strand.
ATTATTAGTATGCAATCGTGTTGTTCTGATCTTCCTTGTTAAGCAATAATAGATGATGATTAAAATTATATTTTTAATAAATTTTGATAGAAATTGATGAAACGTGTGGTTGGAAAGTAATTTGACCCAAAAGATATAAAGTTAAAATGAATTGTTGACTTTGCCTTAAATTAAAATCTAAATTTTAGTTGATACCAAACATGAGCTAAAAACAAAGAATTATTGACTTTACATAGGGACGACAAAAAAACTTGCTTAACCCGATACTCGTGAGGCCCCACCCCGAATGATGCGAGAATTAACCCGTTTAACCATGTAGAGGGGACAGAATGATAGTCATTACCCCGAAGCGGTATAGGACGAGTACGGAAACATAATCCTCGTCCCGCTATTCGCCTCGTTTAGAGTTAATTTTAAATTTAAATTTTTTATCAAATAAAAATAATAAATTTATCATCATTTTTAAAGAGAATATAAGTTGTTTTTAACAAATTGATAAAAAATAATAATATTTACTAACTAAAAACATAAAAAATAATCGCCCCACCCATATTCCACCCGAACNTTATCGAACAAAATAATAAATTTATCATCATTTGGAAAGAGAATATAAGTTGTTTTTAACAAATTGATAAAAAATAATAATATTTACTAACTAAAAACATAAAAAATAATCGCCCCACCCATATTCCACCCGAACCCGTCTCATCCCTCTTTAATCGGGTATGAGAATAGAAAAAAGTAACAAAAATATTTGAGAGATGAGATGAGAATGATCAACCCATTTCATATTCGTCATATTGTCATCCCTAACTTCACGTTCTTGACAATAATTTATGGATGGAATTGAGGCAGTTCTGCACCATTTATGGGTCGGTCAAGTGGCCCTACTTTGCGTAGGAATAATAACTTGATTATTAGTATGCAGTCGTGTTCTGACCTTCTTTGTTTATAAATGTTGATTACGTTTTCCAGTTAAAAGTCTTAATAGGTTATGTTTTTAATAAGTAAATAATGACGCGGTATGCCAAGTAGGGATGGAAAAAAAAAACACTCGATTTATGGACGGTTCAAGCATATTTTAGACAAGCTATATGTTGAGACGAGCCCACTTTTTTAACTAGCCGAGCTCGTTTTGATTCATGGATCTGTTCGTTTTTTACTTAGTTTATTATTTTCTTCAAAAATATTTTTTACTTGTTTTTGGGCTTTGTTATTATTATTATTTTTTTAAAGCAAGCCAGTTCGTGGCAGCTCAATTTAACCGATGAGGCTCACGAGTCGAAAGGGCAATCCAAACCTAGGATTTGAAGGTAAATTCCATTCGTGGTGACCAAACTTTCATCGAGTTTCAATAATCTGTACATCAATTTTGTTCAATCGGATAAGTCTAGTTCTATTTAATAAGGCCTTGTTGGATAAGTGATTATAGCGATTCGCCAAGTCCTCATTGACAATTGGGTTAAGCGACTCATCAGCTCGCTTGCTCAACTCGTCTGAACTCGACAGAGCTCGAGTGTTTAATGGTCTAATCAAGTAGATCCATTGACATCCCTAATGCAACCTCACCTTATTTTGGACAATCTCAAGCTTATTGGACAAAGTTTTGAATCTATCCATTGTTATCCTTAATGCCACCTCACCTGTTTGGACAATCTTGAACTTATTTGATAATGTTTTCTAATTAAAGCAATATATTTTGCACTTAATTACGTTATTAGTGCTTAAAGTGAAAAGTAAACCCACAATTAAAAACTAAATATAACAAAATAATAAACAAATGTTGTATTATAGTGAACGTCTCCAAAATATTGTTTAAAGGTGTGTTTCATGGATATTATTGATGAAATAATATATTTTAAATAGTGATATTATGAGAAATACGTAGTTAAAAAGTAAGGAAAAATGATTAATGTGAGGTAAAATATTGTTTTATTGCACGTTTTTGCATTAACCCTAAGATCGCATGTGCTCATTGCAGAAACCAAATTGCTTTCCATTATACGTTATAAGCTCTGATTGTTGGCGAAATTTCATTATTTTTCTGCTAATTGAGAATTTCGAAAATTTTAATGCCTCAACCGCTGTCAAAGGTGTAATCTTGAATTCAGGTATTAATCTATCGACGTTCATACTCAATTACGTTCAGCAGAATTAATTAGGAATGTTTAATTAATTTAAATTTTCGGGTTTCCAAAATATAGAGGGTAATTGTTGGTGCACTCTTTTTGTGTTTTGTAGTTTGTACGTTATAGTTATATAAACAATTGAATCATAATGTCGGAGTTGAAAACAAGTCCTGACGATGAAGATAATAAGACGGGGAAGAAACGGAATTTACCCTCATGGATGAGTTCCAGAGGAGAGGAAAACGATGATGGTGAAAACACTAAACAACCAAGAACTCATAGCAAGGGAAAGAAGGATCAAAATGCCCTTCACACGCAACCCGGACATCAAGAAGAGTCTTCTTCAGCTGCATATTCGGGTGCCACAGATTTCTCAAAACTGATGGTATTATATCAGTTCCCTTAAGTCATTGACCCATTTTCTTTTAAGTTTTCATTTTTAAATTAATTTGTGATATTGATTGAGTGTAGGAAGGGGTAGTATTTGTGCTGTCGGGGTTTGTGAATCCTGAGCGAGGTGTTTTGCGATCACAGATGTTGGAAATGGGAGCAGAATATCAGCCTGATTGGAACTCGAAATGCACTCTCTTGATTTGTGTATTTCCCAACACGCCTAAGTTCCGCCAAGTTGAGGCTGATTGTGGAACTATAGTTTCCAAGGTTGAACACTTTCTGCACTGAAGTACAATTAGTTATATTAATCTTTTTTGGCCTTTTTTACATGCCAGGAAGATTTCTTTTAATTTTGTTACTTGTAATTATATGATCTTAGAATTTTTAATAATTTAGGGTTTCTTTTTCTTTGATTTGCCCTTTCCATGGTTATGTTGACTGAATAAGCTTACATTTAAGCCCTATATTTATGCAACTATCAGTTCTCCATATTGCCTTTGACTAAAATTTTGCACGCAATAGGTAAAAATGGTTGTATTAGTTTTGGACACTAAATGCCTTGAGAAACATTTTGGCCAACTTATATATGTTATCTTGATGCACTTAACAGTCTATTAGAAAGTGAAAATCAATTGTTGTATGTATACGTCTATCTGCCTTCGTTTTTCCTATTTTTTGACCATTGGTTTTGGAATGCTCTCACCGTGTCTTGTAAACACCAGTGAAAATTTTTCAGGCAGACACGCTTTCTGTATTCGGTTGTGCTACATGTCATGAAAGAGAGAGGGGGAGAGAAAAAAGAGTTACAAAAGAAAAGAAATTCAGTTATTTTTCTCTTTCTCTCTCTTCCATGTCACTATTTTGTACAACATTATGTACAAATATCATTATCCTTCTGTATTTACCTAGAGATGTTCAGCTTCTATCTAGAATAGGTTTATATGATCCAATTTCACTTTATATGGGCCCATGGTCTTGTTCCTTTAAGTCACGATCCTACAGCTTTTTTCTGGACGTGATTTGCATTCAGATGCCATTCGTTTCTCGCAGTTTTTTTAACCTACAGGACAGTTGAGAGTGACGGTTCTCTATTCATTGCCCTGCATCTGTTAGTATATTTACAGAAAACCCATTTTTTATTAGAGCTAGATTTCTGCTCTTTGATGTTATAGGATCAAGATGTCATAATCCCTTTCCTTTTAGTTACTTCAATGATTTTGCTTTTGTGATTAAGCCTTTATTACCTGTGCCAGAGGGGGCAACCTATACATACGGAAACTTTGATCATATTATCAAACCATAAACCGAAACTACAGATCCAAAGACATGTCTAATGGTGAAAATATAAATGCAACGTTTTAATGCTTTTCTCTACATATACGCCAATATTTTCTATCCTAAGAAGTTTGGACATTGTAAGGAAGATTATCTAGCAGTGAACATTGTTTTTTCGACGGTTTGGACTGTCTTTTGTAAGTTTAGGTTCCCTATTTCACTTTACACTTTACCTTGATTCAGTGATCCTAGTTCAATTTGCTACGTGGAGCTAGTTTTGATTTTCTTGCAAATCTTTTTCGAAAGGACTTAATATCTATTTGAGCTTGAATGTGTGTGGGGGGAATTTGTAGTGGTTAACCATCATGTTAACTTGAAATTTTGTTGGTGTCTCATTTTGGCCCTGTTACGATTCTATGTGATTTTGATTTTGCATCACCTCCCGCATTTTCCTCTCTCTTTCAGCAAATTCTTCCTTGTTGGAACACTTTATTCTTTAAATAATTAGATGTTCCCATAGTGTTGCCTATTGCCTAATGTCTTTTTGGCTAGTAAAGATGACATAATATCTGATTTTACTGTCTTATTCTATGAATTTGGAATTTTCCAAAACCGTTTAATCATTGCCATTAATATAATTGGTAATTTCTGAGAGCCTTTAGCAGTATGTTTTGGTAGTTTTTTGGTAGTTTTTTTAAAACCTAATGTGGCATCACCACCATTCTGTTTCTGATTCATCTCTTTCTTGATTGAGGTGTTTCTGATTAGTCTCTCTCAGCTTATTTCTCTTTTCATTCCTGTGTCCTCAATCCATCCTGGTGCAGAAGTGTGAAATCAGTTCTTTTCTAATTGCATTTTTTTGGCATAGGATTGGGTATCACTGTCATCCTGGTGCAGAAGTGCAAAATCAGTTCTTTTCTAATTGCATTTTTTTTTGGCATAGGATTGGGTATCACTGTGTTACGACCAGAGAAAACTTGTTGATATGGAAACATATCTTCTGCATGCTGGTAAACCATGGAAGAGACAGGGAGTTCCCGATGAAGCTAGGCAAGGTCTCTCTCCGTTTCACATGCTATTAGCTATATTTTTTTGCTTCTCATCAATTTTGATACTTGTGCTGAAGTCCAAATGGTTTCTCTCTTAAAAATAATTAGTCTATGTTTGGATCATGTTTATAAACATTCAAGTAGCTTTTTATCCACACTTTTGAGAGATCCACAAGTACTACACACATATCCACCCCTCATTTCTATTTATTTATAATTAAAACCGTTTACAAACATTTCCCAAACATACTCTTAATTATTGAGATGATCTATCACATTGCTTCCTGGAGCCTATCCGAACCATAATTCAATTAACCCTTGCAGATACAAGACAATCTGCATCTAGAAAATCTACGATACCAGAAGAGGAGAAACTACATTCAAAGCCAACAACATCTGCTTCATCCAAGGTACCATTTTCTGGTTTACAATGCCTGTGAACTGTTCCTCATTTATACACCTCAGATACTTTATTGGTCTGTCATAAGCGTAGTCTGGTGCAGCCATGATGATTGAACTGAAAATACGAGGTTGAATTGTGTCAACATTTTAGCATCTCTAAGACAGCTCTATAGATCAGATTATGAGTCTACTTTAATCAATGGCTTAAATTAAGCAGTTTCACGTAAATTCAGTCACATAAGAACTGTTGTTCACTTTTAAGCAGATCACGGATTGTTTTCCTCCTTCGAAAGTGAAGAAATGGGCTATTGAGGATTTAACAAAAACAATATCATGGCTGGAAAATCAAGAAGAAAAGGTAGCCTGCAATTTCATATAAATCACAACTGATTTATGTACTATCTTTATCTATGGACATATGCTTGATGTTGGTTTTGTAGCTTCTGTTTCTTAAGGAGTTCGCCTAATTTGGATTCTATTTTCTCCTTTACTGTATGTAAGCATTATTTTCTTCAATGCCCCGATTTATTATATTTTTGGTTTTGTTTTACAGCCGGAGCAGAGTGAAATAAAGAAAATAGCTAGTGAAGGGATCCTAACATGTTTACAGGATGCCATACAGTCTCTCAAGCAAGGACAGGTAGATGTTTTGGTGCTTATTGTTATTGATACTGGAGATTCGTTTCTATTCATTATTGTTAAATGTACTTCCAAAGATAATTTTTCCAGAGGCATGGGAGTGTATATGGCTTACAAGTAAAATATTCATACCCGTCTATTCTCTTCCATTACAACACGGTTCAATTTTGTGGTCTTCTGTTCATTTGAGTCTTAAATATTATTGTTATGGAGTCAAGTCCAGAAATATATTGATGCTGTCTCTAGTAAATGATTATTTTTTAACGTTCTTTATCTGGGGCAAAGAGAGCTAGTCAAATACTGTTCAAGTTTCTACATGATTGGAAAAGTGCAAGTTTCATTCAGCAATTTGAACTCCAAGTTCCTTTACATGCTTATATGCTTTTAGAGCAAAATCCTTTTAACAGATCATCTATTTGTGCTCCACATATCTGAAGCTAGCTGTTTTACTCTTTGGTGGATATCATACCAACTCTAGCCCTTGTTCGGTTTAGATAAAAATTAGATTTTAGTAGATTTTGATAAAAGTTGATGGTATGTGTGGTTTAAAAGTTGTGATTGTGGTTAAAATTAAATTTTAACTTTGATTTAGATTTTAATCAACATTTTTAGCTGAACCAAAAGGGGGCCTAACTAATTGTGTTGCCTATTTATGAATTAATTAATAATTTTTGTATTTTGCTAGTCTGTTTTGATTCAGTTTAGTTGCTGAAGTGTGACTCTTTGATTTCGTGCATGATTTTTTCCGTCCATAGGATATCCAGCATTTAGCCGAGCAATGGGCATGCATTCCTTGGGTGGTTGAGGAACTAGCCAAGTTTGATGGCAACGGTAGTGATCAGGATTCACATCATAAGGAAGATTTGCAGAAACAGGCAATCTCTTGTAAACGAATTTATGAGCTGGAATATAGCAAAATGGACAATGATATAACTATAAAGAAGAAAGCATCAAAAACTAAGGGAAGTGAAAGTGGCAATAGGAAGAAGACTCTGGCCAGGGACGATACAGCTTATGATAGTGATGAAACAGTAGAAATGACTGAAGAAGAAATCGACAAAGCTTATAATACAGTTGCCCGTGTCTTTGCAAATGCCAAGGGAGTCTCGCCGTAGAGATAGTACACGGTGAAAATGGCATTTTTGTCCTTTCCTTATCGCTCTGTACCCGTTTGTTTTCACACTGCATGGAAAATCGAAATGTTTTGGCTATATCTCAGCACTAGGATGATCTTGAGGATGATTAATACATGAATTTCGTTCTTCGGCTTATTTTTCCTTTTCTTGTAATTTCCTCCTGTACCCTCTTTGCTCTTTGCATGGAAATTTGAAGTTGTCAGTGAACTGATAATTTCCATTTTGGAGTGCGAATCCATCTCATAGTGCCATCATTTGAGCTCACACGATGGTCATGACTGCACTTCTTGCAAAATCGCATAGGACGTGAATGGCATGTTGGGAAAGTGAATTAGACTATATTATAAAATTTTATTTATTGTATTGTTTAATCTTTGCCTGGTAATGCGTTCCAAACATTCCATACGGTACCATCTTTTAGTATCATTATTTTCGAACACGCCTAATTTGTCTAACACGTCGAGTTGGACAAGTTGGTCGACTGTAGAGTTCAATTCTCTTGACTCTTCAAATTCACCAACTCGAGTTGACCCTCCTCTCTATTTCTAACATAAATAAAAGAGACACTTCCTATATTACTATTCATAAGCTGAGTTGAGGGCTAACTTTTTATTTATTTATTTATTTTTTTAAGTTACATATATTCGTATTAAGCGATTCAAAATTTGTTGAAAATGTTGAAGTGCGGTCATGATAAATATATGATCGATAAATTTTATCTAACGTAAATAAAAGAGGCATTTCCTATATTACTATTCATAAGCAGAGCCGAGCCCTCGACTAATTTTTTTTTTCTTTTTTTACGTTTGATTCAGTATTTTAAGTTTTCATTTTAAGCGATTCAAAATTTGTTGAAAATGTTGAAGTGCGGTCATGATAAATATATGATCGATAAATTTTAAATATCAAAAATTGAAGTGTGACCATAATAAATATATGATCGATAAATTTTAAATATCAAAATAATTTTACATTAATTGTGAAACGTAAAGTCGTGATTATTTATATTTCTTTTTCAATTCCAACCTCGTTCTAATGTTCTTTTTTCGAACTTTATTTTCCTACAATTTTTCGTTTGATTCGATATTTCACGATATGAATATCCATTTGGATCGATTTCAATTTTCTTA
>CAIGRN010044460.1:0-10714 GCA_903798345.1 Fraxinus anomala
TTAGCACATTCTCGCATTGGTGCAATACACTTTCGCACCGAGCTACTAATCGAGATGAAGTCCCCTCGAAAGAGCCGAAGATGGAAGAATCGAAGGCTCGCACCTGCAGGGTGAAAAGCTTAATAAAAGTTTTCTTTATTTACATTTGTTAGAAAAGGAAAAGTAACTAAATTGACCTCCAAACAAACCAAAATCTATTATTGACAGTAGAGTAAGCACATCATGAAATTTCAATTTATCTCAATCTACTACACAATCAGAATCGAATCAAAAGTCAAAATTCTAAATCGCATGAGACCTTAATCTACATTGGCAAAGAAACTTCAATACAAATTTACACAAAGAAATTACCTGGATCAAAAACTTGCTTTGCTAGAGCAAACTATAGATTCCTCCCAACCGATAAGACGCTCACCAAAGGTTCATCGATGTTCGAGCTCGACCAGTCCAATGTCTGGAACATGGAGGCCCGCTCAACCTTACCGGAGTTCCAGAAAGCCAGTTCGAGATTTTGGTTCCCATGTAGTTTCATTTTGTCTCCAACATTAAAAATACCTAAGGGTAAGAGATTTTAGGGCGAAATTATAACCATTTACTTGTGAAGAGACCGCATTTTTTATGACCTACCCACACATTTAGAGCCTGTTTGAGAGAAATTAGTAGTTTCATTTTTAGAAATTATATGACCGTTGCACAGTAGTCTTTCACCCATTTTCCACAATTTCTGACACATTACACTGCATAATAGAAAATGGTAAGATTCTCTCCATCTTTTACGTTTTTACCCCCATTGATCGACAATGAATAGACAGCCGTCGTGGGCCATATAATTGGCATGAAATTGTAGACTTTTTTCACGTGAAAATGGGTAGAATATTGTAGTGGGAAGAAAGAGAGAGACATGAAAGAATGGTCACTTCATTTTACTTTGACTTTTCAAAGCCTTCCAATTGTTTGATAAATATAAGTATTGCAATTACCCATTTCTTTCCAATCATGTACGTGTCATGTCTTATTTTGTTTGATGTTGTACTACTCATTATCGTTGCAATATTAACGTAACACAGTTGAAGTGTTTACATAAAAAAATGGACGCATATTTTACATCATTGTTAGGAGCAGAAATTTTCTATGACACGTGGTTTCTCGAAAATAAATAAGTTGGAAATGCGAAATTTTCTACGAGCGATATATCATCTTGCGGAATTAACTACGGGAATGGATTCCTATTATCTCTGAACAAAGGACGTGCCAATAACGGCAACATGTGGGTTTTACACCTACAAACATCTCATTGTTGTTAGGCCATATAATCGCGAAGTCGGTCCCACTCGCTGCGCGGCATTTTTGTCACATTCATTTCGACTGCGATTTTATCATCCTCATTAGGTAGCTCCACTTCTGAAGCGCTTGGGTCTGTCTTAATTCTCGTAAATGCCTTGTCAACGACTCCAGCCCATCTAAAAAAGTTGTGTACACCCATTGTTGCTACAAAAACTGCCACTTGTGTTTGAAACGAATAACTCGGCATACGATCGAGTATTTTCCATCTTTGTTTCCATACACCGAATGCTCTTTCAATTACACTTCTGCATGATGAGTGCCTATAGTTGAACCGCTCCCGGGCATTCCGAAATCTTCAAACATGACCAGTTGCTTCATCCTGAAACTACTGAAAATGATACACTATATCTGACCCTTTACACGGTGCCATGTATCTAGGTCGATGTGCGAAACTAGAGTCCACCAGATAATACTACCCTGGAGCGGGTAATGGAAAATGAATGTCTAGACTGTAGATCGTACGATTAAGAATACGTGCATCGTGCGCATTTCCAGCAGTGCCTGCAAGCACGAACGTGAAGTATAAATTGAAATTGCATGCTGTAAGTACGTTCTGTGGTGGAATACCTTTTTAGCCAATGAAGTTGACTCGTTCGTGGTGAGGCAGCATAGCTCTAACGTGCGTTCCATCAATCATACCGATACAATTATAGAATAACGAATGCTTCCTCGTATTAGGGACATGATACTCTGCCCCTGCATTATAGTTCGGGTCCGGTTTGATTGTATTTGCTGAGAGTGCAACGACTGCTCGTAACACTTCTTTGAAGTAGTAGCATACTGTTTGTGACGAATGATTAAATAATGTCTGAACCTATCTGTACCCTTTCCCATGGGCTAATATGCACAAAAACATACCAACATGTTCGCACACATCCACGTGCCGACTGCTCCTCAATCTGTAATCATCACGAAGAATATGTGCAAAACGTCTAAACATTACGGGGTACATTCGAAACTCTTGGTAGCAGAGTTGCCATTTCCTTGCATTACCTCCAACATAAGTATATGACCGTTCCAAGCAAAAGGATATCTATGAATACGTCGACGTTGTGCGTCATAGTAGTTCCTCACATCGTATTCGACTACTCTGCAATATCGTAGCCACTCTGTTATATCCGCTGCTAACTCTGTCAAGTAATCCTCCTCTTCGACTTCATCCTCAAAATCCGACTCCGAGATTAGATGGAAATCGAAGTCCAAGTCCTCCATTGCAATATTTTCTACTTACAAAGAAATGCTCACAACACTACTACAGTTCCAGAGAGCAAGCACTCCACTTAAGGGGACTACCCTTGTATTTTCTGTATGAACAAATGAAGGTAGGTTTAGCATTTAATAGAGGAATTCGATGGATGGCCTGTTCAAGTCAAACTAACACTGCATTCATTAAAGTAAATTAAGGACCTTACACAAATTTCACAGTGACTCTATTACAGTCTTTTCATTTCAAAAGCCTGCCACGAATAAGTTGAAAAAATCTCATGGGCATGGGGGTCCCACTCGCCTTAAATGAGTTATATATGAAGTAAGTGTATCTAGATGACAAAAACCAAATGAAAAAAGCAAGCAAATAAGTAAGAACAAACCATGAGGAATTGAAATGAATCCATCGTACGGGTACACGGGAGAAATTGAAACAAAGCATATACATACAAGAAATGAAACTGAACAGACAACCTACGGATTTTACTTCATCTGACCTTTTTGGTGGTCAGCGAAAACCCACTCAATCCAATCCATCTTCTCATCAACATCCATCATAACTTCAAGCATGTCCCTGATATTCTTTCGCAATATAAGCTTGCACGCGTAGTGAAACATCTCTGTTTTTCGTTGGAGTTGGCCAGTCACTAACAACTCATCAAGACATGTTTTTATGTCATTCTTAGTCGGACTGATGATATTATTGATCTTAGAGGACATTAACATGACGGTGCTGCTAGAACGGTTGACGGAGTATGACAATTCCCGACTTGTCAATTTCTTCTTCTTCCCTTTCTGGTTGCCCGACCCGGACTTACATTTTCCCCCACTATGAGTGCCAGAAATGGCCATGCTCGATTTACCTTTCGCGTCTTCTGCCTCATCGCTTGAGCCACTACTCTCTACATCAACAGGGATCGGATCTCGAAAGTCCTCCATACTGTTGTCTTCGAACTAGTCAAACTCTGTTCTACATAGTTTCGTTGGTGTGACTGTATATTTATCACTATCAAACGTGTCTCCGAACAACTGCTAGTATCGAATGTAGATGTCACTTACATTTTTGTCCTTGTAGTCCTTATAGTTGTTATTTTCCTACGTCAACGTTTGAGATAAATATAAGTACTAAGACAAACAAAGTACAAGTTGAAGAAGATGAAGACAGAAACCTTTATTTTTCGACATCACCATTCCTCATCAGCACAAATGTGTCTGGTTGTTGAATTAAACTCAACCTCAGTGCAATTAAGCAACTCCCTTACCCGTTGGTGGTCCCGCCTCATTAAGTCCCATTTGTTTCACAATTGCTGCTTACTCCATTTGCGCCCGGATGTACTGTTGAACAAAGAAATAACTTGCTCCCACCCATGTTTGGTGAAGCACCAACCCTGTCGATGTCCTTCTACAATGGTTGTTTCGCAGGAGGCGATGAACACCTTTAGTATCGCCGGATTCCATCGTGCATTTTTTTGGGAGCCTTCCTCATTGACGTTTGCGGGTGTGGACGGGCCCGCATGGTGATAATCGACCTGCGTCGGATAGGGATGTTAGCAAAAATGGGGATATCGTCCTGCATTCTAGTGGAGAAACTTAGGTCCGAAATCTTCGAACGTATAAACGCGATGGAACAAGGGTAATACGAAATGTAACACTTTAGCGTACGCACCTGAGAGTGAAACGGATCCATGAGTATGAGTAAATCGTACTTGACGGCCACAACAAATTATCGATGGCGGGGGTGGACTTCAAATGAAAATCTCCGATAGTGGGGTGCGGGGTATCAGACGGAGTTGCTCTTTCACCTGTGAAAGAATGTTGCATTCCACGTGAAAATGCCGATTAAGTAATGCAGAAACTCTTAGCACAATCTCACAATTGGGTTACAGCACTATTTTCAATAAATTACACAAGAAGCATATTTCCCTATTTATTGCGACGCAGCTGGGAAAAAACAAATGGAAAACCAAATTCCTACTCAACACCAATTCACAAATCCGATTTTTACGAAATCAAAGTATTTCTATACAAATTTCAGTTTTCATTCGTTATTGTTTTACACTTTACGAGTTGTACTAATTTCCAGCACTTCATACAGTTGATGAATAACCACTTAGAAATTTAGGGAAAATAAACAAATCTAAAGCAGTGAACGTAGCATACATATGCATCCATCTTATGCAAAAATAACTTGAAAATTTTACTGTTAAAATTAAAGAGTCAACAAATTTTGGAGCCCTTCTCACCTATTGGGGAACGTAACCATCGTCACCACAATCGAGGGTCACCGGCGATTTGGACGGAGGGAAGAAATATCCACTTTGAACAATGAAACTTTGGTGTGAGAAAAAGCGAGACACACATATATTAGGTAGGAAACACAAGGGTTATTTTAAAAGGTTAGAGCAAATTTGGCCTAAATATTTGAAGCAGGATGGTGAGTGCAGACAACCGACGGAAATGGAAGGGAGTGATGTTGGAAACTGTTGATACAATGGTAAAGGGAGTGGGTAAGTGGAAAGAAGTTTTGTGTAATTAATTTGAGTGGTTGAGAATGGGGGGGTTAAAAACGTCAATGATGGAGAGAGAATTTTACCATTTTCTATTATGCAGTGTATTGTGTCAGAAATTGTAGAAAATGGATGAAAGACTACTGTACAATGGTCATATAATTTCTAAAAATGAAACTACAAATTTCTCTCAAACAGGCCCCTAATAAACTAGCCAACCCGAGACCTCCAAGACACAGCACTCAGATTTGTGTATTCACCTGGTAATATAAGGACTCAAAAATCAGCTAGATTAATGATGACAAAGTTAATTAACCAACCTTAGGGCAGAACTTCTTCCAGATTTTCATAATCAGATGAGTTTATACAACAAGTCATAGAACCAGATTTCAGCAACGTTCAAAAAACGTTACAAAAACTTAAACTTTTCGCAACATTTATAAAACGTTGCAAAATACGACATTAGCAACATTTACTTCAAAAATGCTGCGAAAACTCAATTGTGTTAGTCAATAGCAACATTCACTTGCTAAAATGTTGCGATAGACCTATTTAGCAACATTTAATCAATGAATGTTGCTTTTTATGTGTTGCAAAGGGCCATTTTTGGTGTAGTGTCAAGAGAATATTCCTCCATTGTTTGTTTAATGTTTCAATAGCAGAAAAAGAAAAAAAAAATACTAGAAATANCTTGCTAAAATGTTGCGATAGACCTATTTAGCAACATTTAATCAATGAATGTTGCTTTTTATGTGTTGCAAAGGGCCATTTTTGGTGTAGTGTCAAGAGAATATTCCTCCATTGTTTGTTTAATGTTTCAATAGCAGAAAAAGAAAAAAAAAATACTAGAAATACAAAATTTAACTCTACAACTAAGTTTATTTTTAGATGGAAGTCTAGAATAATATCCGGGATCAAAATTTCGAAACATTTTGATGAACGCATCCAAAACGAAAACCCTAGGGCATCAAAAGTTTCCCTGCAATCTTAGTATATATTTATGTTAGTAAGTGCCTGTCACCTTAGGGAAAGAACGCCAGCAACCTTCACTGTGAAGGGTAATGTACTTGAAAAGGAGCTCATCTTCTTCTTAATTCCACGTCCCTTTGTTGGTGTGTGCTTCTAGTTCACTTCAAGGTGAACGTCCCATCATTCAATTTCTTCTATGGAGTCCACAAGCAGAATTGGAGCACAAAAACACCCTTTTCTCAATTTTCCTATTTTTTTCCTTATCGAGGTATGATTTAGAAAGAAGAAGAAATGAAGAAGAAGAGAAAAAACAAGATTATAGTTTGCAGGTAAGTTGTAGCAAAAGATAGGAGAGGAGGTGGGGATTTGACCGAGTCGGTGAGAAAGACAGGTGTTTTAAGGATGGAGCTTCTATTTGGTAGGTAGGTACACTTTGATGCATGATTTGGCCTTCTCTCTCTATGTGGGTCAAACTCTCCGGCCACATAGAAATTTCTACGAACATTGCTACTTGTCCCGAAATTAAATCTCGGATCAATTTGGTGCCCCCTATTGAAGGGGAGCCCCTCCAATAGGGGGACACCAAATGGCGTTTTTGATTTGACTCGAGATTTAATCCCGGGACAACCAGCAAAAGCCAATTTCTACATGAATAGCTGTAGTGTTTAGTGTTGGACATGGTCTGATATGATTCGATTCTCAAAATTTTCGATTATTTAGTAGGTGGAATCGTCGGGTCTAAATTTAATTATGGAACCGTATCAGTTCTATTCTGTTTGATTCAGTTCCATTTGATTTCATACCATAATTAATTTTTTTTTTAACATTTATAACAACACTGTATTAATCTAACTAATGCCGTTCGATCTTTAACTCTTACAACAACACTATATTAAAACTTACAAAATAACGCAATTCAATTAAAAATATATAGATAACAAGTTTTCTAATAAGATACATTCACTGATATATACAAATTATCTTGATCAAAGTGGAGGAAATTCATTGAATAGGGCAGAAAATGGTAAGATGAAGATAAGCGCAGCCGCTCAGCTTCGATTATTTGAGAAATGGTAGAATGATTGAGAAAAATTTAAGTCGCTCAATTTTGATTATTTGAAATTTGAATTACAAAGTTGGATTTGGGCTGAAAATAGGAAAATGATATTTTGGGCTCAATTAATTACAAGTTGGCAAATGAATTGAAAAATGATATTTTTGGATTCAATTAATTAGTTGGCAAATGAAACAAGAAAAAATTAAAATATTTTAACTTATTTAATATAAAAAGTTTTTAAAAATTAGGGAGATTTTGTTTTTATTCGATTCTTTGCTTCTTGATTTAGAATCGATAACCAAACTGAACACATCGATTCTCAATTTTGATACTCATTTGAATATTTAATTTAAAAAGAACTGCTCGATTCGGTTCTATCATATTGATTCGTGAATTTTGTATAGCCCTAATAATGATTATTAGTGGTACTAAGTGAGTTAAATAACTAATTATCAGTACTTACCTTTGATTGCTACTTGCTCACTCAAAAATAAAAAAGTTATTAATTGCTCACTCATTTTACATAAAGTTATACATCCATCCGCGTAAATCCTATGTGACAATTAACGGTGTTAAATTTTAAAGTTATATCACTAACATTTTATTTGGGTTAATACTTGCTCGCTAAAAATTAAAATAATATGTAGTTTTGTTTCCTGCCTGCTCATTCAAAACTAAAAGGATATCAATTACTCACTCACATTTACACAATGTTATCCATCCATCATCTATCCCAATTTTATTTTTATACCATTCAATTTTTTTATAAAAGGATATCAATTACTCACTCACAATTACACAATGTTATCCATCCATCATCTATTCCAATTTTGTTTTTGTACCATTCAATTTTTTTATATGATTTTCATAATTTTTGGATTGATTATTGCTAATTACTTTGCACACTCTATTTTCCTCATTATTTTCTTCTAAAGAATTTATTTTCCATTCTTATTATCCAATCTATTTATATTATTTTCGTGATAATACGAAATCATGGATGATCACCTAAGTAGACTTATGCTTAAGATCGCTTTGCATTCACTCTCTGATTCTCTAACATGTCAAGTAGAAAAAAAAATTATCACGAAAAATAGGAAAACAAATTTTAAAAATGTAGAAGAAACACTAAGGTGAAAGAATTTGTAAAAAGAAAATCAAACAAATTCCTAGAATAAACAATCAACGTAAATAAAATATATTTAAAATGAGGAAAATAAAAATCATATAAACGGACTTGACAATAACAAATGGAAATAATTTCAGAAAAATAATTATTAGTTGATAGAATTCGTATAAGGAAGAAATTGAAGGAAATATAGCGATAAAAAGTAATTTGGGAATTTCATAAAATAAAAATCAAGAAAATTATAAAAACAGACCCAACAATAAAAATCGAAAAATAAAATTTTCTAGAAGAAAAAAAGAGGAGAATAGATTGAGCAGCGTAATTTGCAAAAATCAATCTAAAAATCATGAAAATCATATAGACAAATTGGAATGTATAAAAAAAAAAAAACAATCATTCATGAGTAATTAGCACATAACGTCTTCACCTTTCATTACTATTGTGGAAAATATCATTCCCTTTCATTTTTTGACATTTTCACATTTATTTCCACATTTTATTGTGCAAAATGTCATTTTCATCCATTTTCTCAATTAAAAATTGTAAAATGACGAATTTACCTTTATCTTTAAATAAAATAAAAAAGAAAAAGAAAAAATTATTTGTAACCACAGTCCTAATTATTTTTTAAAAAGAGCAAATGAGTTTCAAATAAATTATTAAAATGGTAATTAGCACATAATATCCCTACCTTTCATTATTATTGCGAAAAAATCCATATCTTTATTTTTTATTTTCACCCTTAATTACACATTTGATTGTATAAACTATCATTTCTATCAATTTTCATTCAATTTCTCAATAAAGAGCTGTGAAATGATGAATATGTAAATAAAAAAAAAAAGTTAAAAGAATTTATTGCAACTATAATTTCAATTTGTTTTTAAAAAGTGCAAATAAGTCCCAAATAATTTATTGAAAAATTGGAAATAATTTTTTTTTAAAACAAAAGTGCCAACGAGCCCCAAATAAATTATTAAAAAAATAGAAATTAATTTTTTTTTTTAAAAGTGCAAACAAGTCTCAATTAAATTTATTAAAAATTTTAAAAAAAATTAAAAAGTGAAAACGAATCCCAAATATATTATTAATAAATTAGAAATTTAAAAAATAATTCTTTAATTTTCTTTTTTTTTAATGTAGGAAGGTATAATCATCATTTCATGGCTATTTATTAAGAAATTAGATGAAAATGAATAGAAATGATGATTTGTATAATCAAAAGTGTAATTAAGGGTGAAAAAAAAAAAAAACAGGTTGGGACGTTTTCCGCTATAATAGTTAAGGTATGAACATTATGTGCTAATTACTCTTTTAATAATTTATTTAGGGATTCATTTGCGCTTTTTTTAAAATTGGAATTATGGTTACAATTAGTTTTTCTTTTTCTTTTTATTTAAAGAGAACAGTATATTCGTTATTTCACAATTTTTAATTGACAAAATAGATAAGAATGACCTTTTGCACAATGAAAGGTAGAAATAAAGGTGAAAATGTCAAAAAATGAAAGATAAGAACGTTTTTCACAATAACAGTGAAATGTGGGGACATTATGTCCTAGTTACCCATCTTTTAATTTTGAGTGACAAGCAATAATCAAATGCAAATGTTAGTAATCAAAGGTAAACGCTAGCGATTGCATCGTCATGTAGGATTTTTTTACCACGTGGACGAACGAGATTTAGATAGATGATAAATTGGTAACATTATGTAAAAGTGAGTGAGTGAGCAACCAGTATACCTTTTATTTTTGAATAAGCAAGTAGCCAAAAATAGATATTGTTGATTAAACATTTAATTAACTCGATACTATGTCCCTGTTTGGTTTGAATTAAAATCAATTAAAATTTTAAGTCAAAATCAAAAATTAATTTTAATTATATGTTTAATGGAACCCACAATTTTTCAATTCTACATTTCATTAACTTTTATCAGAATTTATTTAAAAATTTTAATTTTAATATATATCAATCACGGGCTAAATTTCTTGCTTTTTAGTTAGAGGAAATTACATTTACCCAGACATTTCAACTTCATAATTCAAAAATAAGATTTACAAGTTTTTTATTCAAAAATCAGATAATAATTTAAAATTTTAAAATTAGTAAATATATTATAAAATTAAATTAATACACATATCTACCCATCTAACCCAACCACCTACCAATTTTCTTCTATCTTTTCACTCTCTACAATTTCCTTTCTCTTTATATACCCCTCCATTCCCTCATCTCTTTATCATCGTCGGAGCAAGCATCACCACCACGATCACAGATCTGTTGAGAATGCGCCGACGACGAGTCTGTTATAAGCAGCGGCGCTCATGGTGGTCGTGGATCTATGTATCTAACACAGAAGGGTGTGAATCATTGGTGGTGCAGTGGTCTGAGGTGGTGTGTGCGGTGATGATGCTAGTGGTGGTGAGTGTGGTGGTGGCGACGATGGTGGTTTGGCGACGATGGTGGTGGTACTGGTTGTCGTGAGGTGGTCGGTGTTGTGGGG
>CAIGRN010044485.1:0-11040 GCA_903798345.1 Fraxinus anomala
TACTAGTCCAAATGCGTTGCCAACTGAATTAATTGATTACTTTAGTCATATTTCGTCTAGTAACAAATCAGTTAGGAAAAGTTCAGAAGAGGTCATTGAATTCTGGCGAAATAACGAATGTCGATGGCCAATAGTTTATGCAATTGTAAAAGATCTACTAACACTTCCGATTAGCACTGTAGTTTCGGAGTCTGTTTTTAGTGCAAGGAAGAAGGTTCTTTCTGAGGTCAGGAATTGACTAAAAGAAGATATTTTGGAAGTATTAATGTACGTGAAAGATTGGAAAGACGCTAATTATCGAATTCAAGATAAATATGTCGAAATTGCATGTAATCAGGTAAGTGATATTTAATTTCACCGCATTCATCACAAAATTTTATTTTTATACCTTTATAATCTTTTAAAAAAAATTGTACACGTAACAAGTTCTTTGTGTACAATTTTTAACTCCGGCTACTCGAAATAAAAGTAGTCGGTCCCAAACCCAGATAAAGGATAAGGGTTTATAAATGTTTTGGAAAATGTATATTTCAAAAAAATTAGAAAATGTGTATGTATATGTATTTTTTGAATTTTAGGTTTTGTAATTAAAAATAAATAAANGTCCCAAACCCAGATAAAGGATAAGGGTTTATAAATGTTTTGGAAAATGTATATTTCAAAAAAATTAGAAAATGTGTATGTATATGTATTTTTTGAATTTTAGGTTTTGTAATTAAAAATAAATAAATAAAGAGCCGACGAGCCGAGCGGCTCATTTTGGACGAGCTCGGGCACGAGCCGAGCTGCCCAAAAACCAACGAGCTCAGCTCGTTGGTCACGAGCCACAAGCTCGGGCATGTCGACTCGGCCCATTGCCACCACTAACATGGCAGATGCTTCAACGTGTGGCTCAGTTATGATAATGGAGGTTGATGATGCATTGGCTGATCGAAAGGGACTTTCTAAAGAAAGCAATAGGTATACATAACACAGATGCGGTGACAACATTAACAGCACAGATGGAGGTACTAACAAAGATACTTGTCAGGCTATTTCAGTCTATTAACATGGTACATCAACCAACACCAATCTGCGCATGTTGTGGAGCAGATCATATTACTGCCAGTTGCCCTCAAGTTTCTACTCACATGGGTCAGCTTGTGGAAGTCATTGTGCACATAATTTTCAAAGGCAACTGAACAACCTCAACCCCAATAATTATCATCCTAGGGTAAACACGCCTCCGAATTTCTCGTGGGTGAATAATCAGGATCAGAGATATCAAATGAAGTGCAATCCACTAGAAACTCAGCAACAAGAAAAGGGAGCATCCTTGGAGGATCTAATTCTTAAGTAAGACTGAGACTGCAATCCAGGATCGACAGGCCTCTATTCAGAACTTAGAGAATTAGGTGCAGCATATTGCAGCTGCATTATCCATAAATCACATGGCATCTTGCCCAGTAACATAAAGAAGAACCCACGGTGGCAGGTATTGGTTGTTATAGCTATAGAGAGGAATATGGACTATTCGCTAATAATTAAATTTGCTTCACGTGACCTAATTTATGTGCTACCCATCCCATTCCATTAAAGGCTACGAAGGCAACCAAAAGAGGAACAAGATCAACCCATTACAACTAAGAGTGGTGTTCAGTTGCCAGATATCAGTGTAAGGAGGAAAGAGATTGAGAGTGATCAGGTACCTACCACGGGTAAGGAACAAGTAGAGCGGTCTGAAGAAACAACATAAAAGGAGCAACAAAGGCTTTCAGACAGTCTATAGGTCAAGGTAACCGTTCATGTCAATTCACTCACACCTCCAATCCCTTTTTCCTCAAAAGTTGCAAAACACTAAATTGGAGAGGCAAATCACAAAATTCCTGAAAAATCTGAAAAAGTTGTATGTCAGCATTCCTTGCATTGACACAACCTTTCAAATCCCAATCTATTCCAAGTTTCTGAAGAAGATGTTGATTAAGAAGAAGAAGTTGTCCAAACATGAAACGGTGACCTTAACTGAAGAGTACAGCGCGATCATACAGTGCAGGCTCCTGCCCAAACTAAAAGACCTAGAGAATTTTAATTTACCTTGCTCTATAGGGAATTTAAATAAAATTAATGCTTTGATTGATTTTGGAGCAAGTATTAATTTAATCCATCTGCCTCTTTACAGGAAACTAGGTTTGGGAGATCAAAGACAGCTTCAATAATCCTTTAGTTGGCGGACACAATACTAAAATGCCCTTATGGAATAGTTGAAGACATACTCATCAAAGCTCGAGACTTTATTTTCTAGCGAATCTCATTATTCTAGACATAAAAGAAGCATATCGGATGCCATTGATGATAGCTCAAGAATAGCTAACTAAGAGGGGGTGAATTGGTTTTTAAATCTTTTTCAAAAAATTAATCTAAAATCAAGCACATAATAACTAGATAGATTAATTATAGCCCAAGAATAACTAACCAAGAGGGCGAAGAATTAATTTTTAAAACTTTTTTGAAAAATTAATCTAAAATCAAGTACGTAATAATTATCTAGATTAATTCAAATAATAAGCACGAATATGGAGGTTCATATCCCACGATAGAGGATGCAAACGATATAATTATAGAGGTTCGATCCAATGCATTTATCTACGTCTTCTATTACCAAACTCTCCAGTACGAGTAAGGCCAATTTCACTATATTGATTGACTTGTGGTGCAATCTAATCCTTTATAATACTTCTGATGACTTATAAACAAGGAGCATCGATCCTTATACAACATTAAGCTTTACGGGGACTCAACACGACTCACAAGTTTTAAAGAAAATGGGTTTTACAAATGAAACTTCTCTCTTAATAAATGATATGATCACAATTAAGTACCAAAAGAGAAATAAGATAACACTTTAATAGATATCAATTAATGAAGCTCAAGTGTTAGGCATGAAAAATTTTGATATGTAGAATGATTTTCAAAAGTTAATTTGATCAAAAGTTTTTCAAAGTTCAAATGATTTGATAATAATAAATGAAATGAGTAATCAATATAATTTTGCTCAAAAAAATCTCGCTTGAATACTCTTGAATGTTGTAATGAATGGTAAGTGAGTTAGTATTTATAGTAGTTAAAAAAGTCAAAAACTTTGTCGAAACGAACGATCATCCGGATGTTCGGTACTGTTCCGAATGATTGATTTAGCCATTGCTCATCAGAAGTCAGAATGGTCGAAAAATTGATCGTTCCAAATGAACTTAACGTCGGGTTCACCATCCGGACGTCCGGATGGACTGAAAATTTTCGACTCCTCTCGTTTGATTGTTTAAAATAATGTAGGCTTATAAATAACATTTTTACTTGATTTTTCAAGATAAGTGATGCTAGTATGTTTGAAAATTAAATTGAAATTCTTATTTTTGAAAAATAATTTTTTTGCAAATTTTTTACGAAATAGATTTTTCTCGTGCATAAAAAGTCGTTACTTCAGCTTCTAATGAGTAATTGCTAAAGATTAAAGTATTTTACCTTTACAAATGAGCTCAAACATCTAGTTCTAATATCTTCGATTGATTTGACGCGAGTGCTCGATTTGTCTCCGATTGTGAATGCTCGAATCCATCTTAAATTTTCTTGATCGTCATTTGCAAGTCCTTTGATAGCAATTATTTTCTCTCCAATTTGATCAACAAGTAACAATGAAAACTCGAATACAAATGTTAGAGATTGTTATGGGCCTTCAAGAGCCCTCTACCTCGTCCATCTAGTTCGTCCGTCACATGTTGCACAAATTGATTTCGTGCTGCCACGGGGCAGATGAACTGGAATTGTGTGTGGCCCTCCACATTATTCGTTCGCCACGTGTAGCCTGAATTGATTTCATGCTGCCAGACACCTGGCAGACGAACTAAATTCGTGTTGGATGAACCGAATTCAATACCCCAAATTGAAATGTTATTACTCACTTTGTAAAAAATTCGAACTCATCTGTCATACACAACGATTGTAAAGGCCCCCACTCTGCATTCGGCACACCCCATATTCACCTCCCCACGCCTGCTAAGATCTTTTAAGATGAGATCTCCCCAAAATCAAATCCTTAGCCTAATCGATGGGATGTGTGATAGACTCCAAACGGTCAACTCACACTGCTATATCAGGGAACATTTAATACCCGCCAACCTACGGATTGACAGATTGACGCCTATGAAAGGATGGTCTGCCTAGGATCCAAAACCACGTGTCCCTACATCCAACGATTCTCCTTTCTCTTTCTCTTTGTATAAATACACCCACATTAAGGTAAAAAAGGGGTTGGACTCTAATTTCTAACCTTGAAATTCTTAACTTTAAAGAACACATATTTATACACATTCTCAGCCACTTTTCAGTGACCACTTCACCATCGAACGTCACTTTCAAGTTTACGAAATTGCTAAGTTGACCATCGGAGTGCTCGTAGCCGCTTCCACCCCACCCAAAAAGGCCACGAGTAACTAATGGTGCGTTACTGTGCAAAGAGCTTACGTGGAGTCTTATTCTGTTGTCCATGTGTTGTAACCATTTTTCGGGGTCAATGAATTGGCGTTGTCTGTGAGAACGTTACTGTAACCACGAGTATCCCCATGAAAGAAAAAAATTATTGAAATATTTGATTGAAATTCCCCTTGAAAAATGAATTTGTTCTTGAAGAAAGAACAAGTGGAAGCCATAAACTAAGTTTCCATTATTTGGAAGAAGAGAATTTGTAACTCCAAACCAATGAGTTTCAACAATGAAGAAGTGAACCCAAGGAGGATAAGGGAGATCTTTGAAGAAGAGATCATCTGGAATAAGGTCACATACCAAAGGCCCCATCATCAATGTCGCAAGGGCGAAATAACTGATGCACGACTAACTGGGGACGGGAGTAATAAGGTCTATGTTACTAGGGATCCTAAAGACCTTTCTATACGTAGCTAGTTTTTCCGAGGTGATGGTTGAAGCGTATTCAAAAGCCATGGAAGTATCTACAAGGGGGTGGGCGATCTCTAAATATTCTTTCCCGACCTGATGGCCCTACCTACTTCATCCGAAGAGAGGACAATTGGCTCCCTCACCTCCGAACTACTTACTGAAAGCCTCTCCTCGGTAGAGTTATGCCCAGGAACTTTGGAAGCCTTTTAGATGTGAAATAAGATGTGAAGAAGGGAGATTTACCTAAATGTTGGTGTTCAAATGGGCAACGGTCACTAGAGGTTAACAAAAGACGCTGGATTTGCAAAAGAATGTCACCGAAAAAGAAAAGTTAGAGAGAGTTTGGGAGTTCTTCTTGGCGAAATAAAGATAGAACAAATGAGGAAACTCGGCCTTATATAGGCGATGTCAACGAGCCCCAACCGTTGGATGAAGGTTGACCTCACCCTCACCATTCATATTATTTTCACATCAGCACCGTTGAATTCGAAATACTATTTGATGAAGGGCCTGATGAAGCAGTACATTTAAATCGCGTGCACAAATGTATGACATCGAGCTTTCCAATCACCGTCATGATTACCATTTATTGCCTGGGAGACGTGTACTGGAATTAAGCGATGCCCTCATGATTACCTTGGGAAGACGCGAAAGTTTCAAATTATTAGCACACAGCCCTAAGCTGTCTAATCAGTAGGACTTCGCTTCTGCCACAACTTTTCCTAAAGTTGCTAACATTCAACGCTTCGTCCTTTAGCAAGGACTTCGCTTCTGCAACAACTTTTTCCAAAATTGTTAACACTCAACGCTTCATCCTTCAGGAAGGTTGAATAGGACTTCGCTTCTGCAACAACTTCTTCCAAAGTTGCCAACACTCAACACTTTGTCCTTTTTGTCCTTTAGCAAGAACTTTGCTTCTACAACTTTTTCCAAAGTTGCTAATACTCAATGCTTCGTCCTTCAGCATGGACTTCGCTTCTACCACAACTTTCCCTAAATTGCTAACATTCAACGCTTCGTCCTTCAGCAAGGACCTCGCTTCTATAACTATTCCCAAAAGTTACTAACACTCAACGCTTCATCCTCTAGCTAGGACTTCGCTTCTGCCACAACTTTTCCCAAAGTTTCTAACACTCAATGCTTCGTTCTCCAGCAAGGACTTCACTTCTTCCATAACTTTTCCCAAAGTTACTAACACGCAACGCTTCATCCTCTAGCTAGGACTTCGCTTATGCCATAACTTTTCAAAGTTGCTAACACTCAATGTTTCATCCTCCAGCAAGGACTTCACTTCTGCTACAACCTAGCACAAAGTTGCTAACGCAACGGATGTCGCTTCTGCATATCTTTTCATCTCTTCTACAACTATTAGCGCATACACCCCTTGAAATGACATGATATAGCCACATCAATAAAGTCCAAGCATTATATAGATATCCATACATGGACTTGAAGGACTGCTCTTACGAGTCTTCAAGAGCCCTTATCCTCGTCCATCCAGCTTGTCCGCCACGTGTTGTACGAACTAATTTTGTGTTGCCACTTGACAGACGTACTAGATTTGTGTATGGCCCTACACCTCGTTCATCCACCACGTGTAGCACAAACTGATTTCGTGCTGCCACGTGGCGGGAGAAAACAGAATTCGTGTTGGACGAACCGAATTTAATACCCCGAACTGAAATGCTACTGCTCACTTTGTAGAAAATTCGAACTCATCCGCCATACACAACGGATGCAAAGGCCCGCACTTTACATTTGCCACACCCTATACTCACCTCCCCACACCTGCCAAGATCTTTTATGAAGAGATCTCCCCAAAATTAAATCCTTAGCAAACTCTAAACGATCAACTCACACTGCTATGTCAGGGAACATTTAATACCCACCAACTTATGGATTGACAGATTGATGCTTATGAAAGGATGACATATCTCTGAATCCACGTGTCCCTACATCCAACGGTTCTCCTTTTCCTTTCTTTCAGTATAAATACTTCCACATTAAGGTGAAAAAAGTTTTGGACTCTGATTTCTAACCTTGAAATTCTTAACTCTAAAGAACACATATTTATACACATTTTCAGCCACTTTCCGATGACCATTTCACCACCGGACGTCACTTTTCGGTTTACAAAATCGCTAACTTGACTGTCAAAGTGCTCGCAGCCTCTTTCACCCTATCGAAAAAGGCCACGAATGACTAACGGTGTGTTACTGTGCGCAGGAATGAGCGTATGTGGAGTCTTATTCTGTTGGTCACATGTCGTAACCATTTTTCGGGGTCAACAGTGATAAAACTACTTTGTTTGTTATAATCAAAATATAAGACCGACCATATGTCAACAAGTGATTTTGGAAAGACCATTCATCTCAACTAGTCATGCTTTGCTGGATTTCGGAACAAATGAACTAATTTTGAGAGTGGAAGATAAGAAACAGAGCTTCACCGTAGATAATTTAGTCAGACAACCATCTTATTTTGAGGGTTTTTAGAAGGTGAAAATAGAAGAAAGTGGTGACTATGCAAGTCATAGTTGCAAAAAGGAAGTTGGAGGACTACTTGGAATATAGAAAGATCAATCTGGGAACTATCTATTGTGGAGAGTAAATGATGAGCTACAAATTCCTTTTAAGCCTCCATGATTAGCCAAAATAAACAAGTCAAGATAAAGACTATAAATACGCTCTTATGAGGAGGCAACCCAATTTTCTTTTACTTTTATTTATTTTGCTTTTTAGATTTGGGATATGAGGTTAATTTTTTTTTAAATAGGTATCACCATCCATACCTCATCTTCATTTAGGCCTCTGAAATTGTTGTTGGTTTATGAGTTGGTTAGGATAAGTAGTACTTGCTCCAGGCTATTTGATCTCTAAATTTAATTTTTCAAGACATGATATCGTGGAATACTCAAACCAACATTGACAAAGGGGACAACATAATTCAAAAAGACTAGCTCTTGCACTTAAGGCCATAACATTTTCCACCTCCTCATAAATTCAGGGGGTATTTTTTCTTTTTCTTCTCCATCCCTTTATATGCTTATTTATGCTCTAAAACATTGACGAAAATGTCTATTTTAAATTTGGGGGTGGAAACATTGAGTTTTCTTTTGTTTGTTATTGTGTGCTTTATTATTGGAAAATGTACAAAAAATGGAGAATTTGAAAATTGCGAAAAAATATTTTCTTGTTTTATTTGTGTGTTTGTGTGGGTCAGATGACCTTGTCGACAATGATGAAACTATTTGAGATAACGTGTTGAATTATGAACGGTGAATATGTTGCATGCGTAGATTGATTGATACTTACTATGTGAAACTTGATTATTTTTGTATGTTAATTGAGTTAGACATTATGAAGGATTGTTTGATTCATATACTGATAGGTTGAATTATTGGATCTCAGGTGCTAAATTCAAACCGTCAAATTATGCACCATTTGACCAATTTAGCATAGTTTGGGGTGATTTTATTGTTGTATGGAAATATAGATATGAATGAGGATTCCATGTGTGGATTATCTAAGATCAACGGGATAAAAATTACGCAAAAGTCTTAAGTTAGATGTTGATTATTTTGAATGAGTGTTTAATGATGAGTATTGCACTAATTAAGGCAATAAAATGTTAGGAAACTTCTATTCGTAGTTTTTATGAATCGAGTTATTAAGCATGTAAAAGTTTCTAAAACCTATTGTCCTAAAGTCGTCTGACTTGGGAGTTATCGACTAAAAGCTCGTTATATGGCTCACTTAAAAAGTTTAATGAAGAGAATGCTGTAAATAAAAAAATAGAAATAGAAAATCTAAAAAGTAGGTGCATAAAATAGAAAACACACCACTTGCATTGATTAAGTCACAAACACTTGTTTGAGAAATTTGACTTTTGATAAGAGACTATTAGCCTAGTTGAGTCTTGGAATTGAAGTAATCAAAATAATTAGAGAATCCTTATTTGTTGAAATATTGATTTGCTAGTGAAATCTATCTAAATTAGAGATGTGAGGATAAGAATAATGATTCAACTTTAGATCACACTTGAAAATAGTGAAAAATAATAATTTTGGAGTTGTGTGAATTTTACGAGTAATGAAAAGATAAATTTGACCACTTAGGGTCGAGAATGAAACAACTTGTGAATTTATGATATTCTACTTAATTCTTAACACACACATCAATTTTGCATTAGAAAAGTAGATATTAATTTTTGGAAATGTGACCTTGAACCTATTTATATATTTGATTTCATGATTTCAATTCGAAGGTAAAAAGGCAGGTTATCTAACCAAACCTTTTTTGCATACTTGTGTGTTTGTTTTAAGTTAGGTTTTGTTTAAGGACAAACAAATGTTCAAGTTTGGGGGTTTGATTAATTTATTTATACACTTATTTGGGTTTAAATAATAATATTTTGTAGTTCTTTTGATGAAATATATCAGAATTTGTGTTATGTCATGTTTAATAGGTAAAATTCATGATTTAATGAAAAATTGGAGAAAACACGCAAAAATAGAAAAAAAATGGCGAAATCAAAACTATGGGAACTAAATTACAACATACTCAAAAGTTGTGTCAGATCTCATGATAAAGATTAAAAAATTTTATTGGTCAATTGGATGAAGCAGGATGTCAAAGGGATAAAATATAGTCAAAGTATTATGAAACATCAATTTTCAGTCGAAAAAGTTATGCTCTGAATTTTCATCATCATATTGAGACCCATTTTTGGCATAATAAACTTCAAATTGGAAAAATGTTGTTTCAAAATAATTGTATCTCTTTGAATTATCTTTCCAACGCAATTTTAATCGTTTCAATCGGGATATCGAGAGAAAAACTTATAATAAAAAAACAAAACACTACTCGGGATAAACCTAAGGGTAAGCACATGCCTTCAGAGGAGGCTCACGCCCTAGCTAAGCCTAGGCGTGCGCACCAAGTTAAATCGAGAAAAAAAAAATATTTTGTTCTTTCTCTTATTTCGGTATCTTTTAAAATACAATCTTTTTGCTTTCTATATAATCCAAGGCCATTAAAAACGTCCAGAACGAAGTTTTTATCATAGTTCAACAAAAAATTGTAAGATTTTTATATTTAAAGAGTGGAATTGAATCTTTTGGGGTTGAGTTTCAAATGATGAATTGAAGTTTTCACGTTCTTCTCAAATTTCTTAGTTTCGGGTGACGTCGTTTCTCTTTCTTTTGTGTAATCTTCATATGGCAATGCTAGACTAAATCTTTTATGTATTGGATGGAAGACATAACCTATTGATTTATAATTTTTAATTCGAGATTGTTTTTCAGTTAATTCTCGTGTTTGTGATTTTGTATGCAATAATTATGTTTGTTTTAAAGTTTGCGCATCATTGATGCATATAAGTTGTTTATTTGTAGTGTTAAAAAACTCACAATAGGTAGAAGACTGCATATTATCACACGATCAATAAATATTAAGAATAATATTTATGGCGTGTGCAATCGCATATGATAATCATATGATTAAATGCATGTTTTTCATATGAATTCGAACTAAAAATAGAATCAAGTTGTGTTGAACATAGATTTGATATATTTTGGAAAAGAATATTGAATATTATCGGATTATCAATTGTCACAAACATGTTAACCACACTAATTAAAAGAAGTCGAGAATCGAAATTAGACATCAATGGTTTAGAGGGCAAAACAGAGGATTGCAAGTGTAATTGATTGGGCATAGGATTGTTTGTAAGTGGAGTTGGAAATTGAATACATTCGTTTCACTATTTGATAAAAACCAATATTTATTGCTTTTATAGTTAAAAATAGTATAGTAAACCAACAATTAATATCTTTTATATTACATTTATCGAATTTGGTAGTAACTATAGTATATTAAAGTTGAACTTTATTCCTCGTTGGACGATATTCGTAATTCGCTACGGATTACTTGTCAATAATCTCGTATATTTGTGGGATTTTACCGAATAGTGTAAAGTCAACTTAAGCAAATTGAGTAGGATCTCCAAAGTCATGTTCAAAATATTGTGATACACTTGTGCAAAACTAGAACTTTAGATTATAAACCAAGAACATAATGAGAAGTAACTCAATGTTTTAATATTTAACTCTTT
>CAIGRN010044530.1:0-17681 GCA_903798345.1 Fraxinus anomala
AATCACTATTCTGTTCGGCGTCATAGGTGCTACAAATTCATACTAGTTATCTAATGTATTTTGTTCTATGAGTAGTTCAAATGTGGAATTGATAACATATTCATCTAATACACAAGAGACTTGTGGGGCTGCACTATTCACACTTTTCGAAAAATACGTCATTTTGAGTTTTTTTACAGTATACAGTGTTATTTCATGCCTTTTAATGGTTACCAACAAACGACGACATTTTATAGGCGGATGACATTGTTTTAAGCGAGTGTTTTTTTGTTTACCAGCACATGACGATGTTTTATGACCAAACGACATCATTTTATTGAAGTTTTTTTGTTTACCAGAAGACAACGATGTTTTATTCATTAAACGAGAGAAATGGCGCCGTTTTATTATTACTTTTAAAACCAAAAAATCGTTGTTTTGCCCATTATATAAAAGGGAAAACATGAAACAATATCCATAATTCTTCTTCATCTTTCCTCTCTTCCAAAGCTTCTAGGTTTTCCATATTCACGTCTCATTTCAAGTATCATAATTTCTTTCCTTCTTCCATTTTTGTTGTTGCACCTGTGGAATCTTGCTTCCGGATGTTTGTTTTAGTTTTGTAGCAAAGAACAAGTCAAACGTATTTTTTGGGTTAAATTTTAGTTTTTCTTTTGATTTTTGTTGTTACGCGTGTGGGATCTTGCTTCACTAACCTTCGCTTTAGTTTCGTAGCAGAAAACAAGTAAATCGTTATTTTTTGTGGTGAAACTTTCATTTCAAGTGCTACAATCTTGTTCTGCTTCAATAATTTTGTTGAGTGTAGGATTTTCCTTTTGTTCGAAATACGGGATCGTGGGTCGCTCATGTGGGTGACCCAACCCGCAAGACAACAAAATGAATTAGAAGGAATGGTTTGAATTCATTCAAACCCATAACTTCACTCAACCCCATCGCTTCCATAACTCCAAATAATTCCCATCACTTTTATCTAGCAATTGAGGTGAGAAAAAGATGGCATGAAAATGGTGTAAAATTTGTATGTGAAAATACGTCAAAATTGGAAAGGACCTAAAATCACTATTTTGACATGAAAACTCACAAAATTAGGAACTTAGACTGTGGATAATAATCCCCTCCATTATGATCGAGATTCGGACCATTGGAGAACAAGAAAATGCAAATTTTGGAGTTTTGAAATGCAAAGTAGTTCAACCACACAAAGATCTAGAAATTCATCATTTCAAATAAGAACTTTGGCCCGAAATATGCTAAAGAATGATGTGAATTATTACATTGATATCAGAGCCTTAGAGGTTGTTTTCCTTACACATTTTCTGAAAAATGATGGTTATTGATTAAAAAAAACAAAGGAAATTGCACTAGATGTCACTTTTTGACTTTGGATATGCAAAATGTCGTTTTTTTAAAGTCTTTGCAAGATTGTCATTTTTGGACATTTTTGTCCCTCTATATAATTTAAATACCTGACATGTCCTTCATTAAATGAGATTTGACTAGATGAAAATTTGTACAAAACTGTGTAAATGTCAAGGAAGAATTCATGCAAAAAAAAAAAAAAAAGGATTGAACTCATGAGATGCCCCCATTCATTTCACCAGAAAAAGAAGTAAATTTCAACTCACTTCCCTCACCGAATTTGTCGTGGACTACCACTGCGAAAATGTCCACGCCGATGGAAAAGCCCTGAACTCACATCCCTTGTTGCCATTTGCACTTGGCATATTCGATTTTATTGAAGTAGAAGAAAACCCATTGTTGCCAAATGCTTAGGTAAAAGATATTCCCTGTAGAATTTCCTTTTCACTTCCCCGCACTCTCTTTTGCTTTACTCGATAAGTTTTACTCTCAATTTCCTTCCTTATCAGGTAATATTCCATTTGCCCTTTCCTTTTCAATTTCCACCTTTTTTTTTATCGATTATCAGAATCTGATTATTTTTTTTGCTGCTATAATAATTATCCATAGAGTTAAGGGGAAAATGACGAAATGAATATTTCGTTAGATTTGTTTCAATTAGATTTGGTTACATTGTTTCATATTTGAGTTTTATGTTGGATAGCAAAAATGGAAATTGAATGCACGAGTATTTCTACTGGTGAATGCACTCTTATGAGCACTAGAGGATTTTCACAAGCATCACTAGGGATGGGATATAGACAAGCCTATGTAATTGCACTATGCTGGTCACTCCCTGAACGAATAAAGGGTCTTGAGAATTATTGAGCTGGTTCATACCTACACCTCTAGAACAATACCTATAGACAAAGATAAAGTCCCCTGATAGAGGTATCATCCAATTGATGGCATTTCTGATGAAGAAATCGATGATCGATTGCCTATTCCTCATAACCATCGATAAACTTTGTAAAATGAAGGCCCGAAGAATACCTTTATGGTCATAAAACCCCTACATTTCATGACCAACAATGTTGTCGCCTACCTCGTCAATATATTTATGACCAAATTAGGATTTATGATGAAGTGAATGATGTTATTATTGTCATAATCAGGATATAGCTTTTCACAATGAAACTTGTGGTTTTTTTATCTTAAAAAAAAAAAACATGGTTGGTTTTTCATTATTATTTATCTATGTTTTTTTATCATGAGAAATTACATTTCTTTCATTATCCATTGAAACTTAAAGGTAGCAATCTCATTTTTCTGGTGGTCTGTTTTTGCTCAAATGTTTTTTGCGGGTTGAGAGATGAGAATGGTCACATTATAGAGCATACTCAATGGAATTATAATTCTCTGACAATTTCACTTTTAATTTATTCAGTTTAACTATTAATGTTTTAATTATCAACGTATTATAAGCAATCACGCTTTCAATTGTCGTCACTAATTTTCTTATATGTGGAATTCCTATGTCATCTTTCAACACAAGCAATTAGTTATAGGCAGAGTCGGTATTTTCTAGATGGTATTATTACATGATTTCTGGAAATAAGAAAAATTGAGGATTCTATTTTGAGTTGTATTTATTGTGATCCATATTCATTTTGATGAGGGCAGAGACAAGTAATTATAGGTCTCTTATTATACGATCTTCCTTATCATTGATATATCTCATTGTATTGTCCTCTATGTTAAAATGTTTGAAGTGAACTATTTAATTTGTCGAAATAAAAGTTTCAACAATTATAAATTCTTGACAAATTAGTTATGTGACCCATCTGTCGTTCTGAATAGTCGTTCCCAACAGTTCGTCTCTGTTATTCTCGAGAGATGACTAAATATTGACATATAAGTTGAGTCATCTATCGATATGGACTACCGTTCTAGACCTTTAAATGCAGTATTTCTCAACATA
Source organism: Fraxinus anomala (assembly GCA_903798345.1). Lineage (NCBI taxonomy): Eukaryota > Viridiplantae > Streptophyta > Magnoliopsida > Lamiales > Oleaceae > Fraxinus > Fraxinus anomala. The sequence continues at coordinate 3,320 of CAIGRN010044530.1, forward strand.
TGACAGCTTCTCGATAGACCAATTTGACAGTCATCTGTCCACATGTTCAACTTTGGTTCATCCGAACATTACACATGTTTTTTTTTTTTTATTTTTTTTGCTTTCTTACTCGTGTGTTTCACATTAACATGTACAAATTATTATTATCTGATCTTCTTTTCTTTGTTATTGTACCTTATTTTTGCAGATGAATTTTGAAATCCTCGTTCCAGAAAATGTGCGCTTGCTCGCTCATATATCTCAAAGGAGTCATTTAAAGTACATGAAAATCGTATTAGAGAATTTTGATACTCAACACCGAGAAGATTTCGGCAACTCATACCTCGGGTTCCTGGCCGATGTACCGACATACAATTCTCGGCCCAATTAATCCGACATCTAGTGTTCAGATCCATTCACTGATAAGATAAAGAAATAGTGGTTCAATATACAAGGGCACCTAACAAGGTCTGGACTGCAAGAGTATGTGATCGTGACGGGATTAAAATGTGGGCTCGCCTTGGAAAGCGATGAATTTACTAAAATCATGGAAAAAGGAGATTCAAGGACAAATCCTTCGATAAGATTTCATGTGCTCAATTGGAAAATGCTTTTCTCTGACCGTTGACACCTCGAGCTGATCGATATTAGCTAGACCTTGCTTTAATTGTCGAAGGAGTATTTAATACTCCACATAATGTGAGTATTGATATTGGCACATTGTCTATCGTCGACAACCTGGACATAAGGTAAAGTGGGGCACAATCGTCTGTTAAAGGGATTTAGGGATAGTTGGGCAAGAAAATTTCGTTAGGCCAGACAAAGAAATAGCAGGAGATCAGTTATACGATTCACGAATTTCCCATTACCATGCAGGTATGAATAATTATTCCTGGAATAGTACTAATTATTATTTTAATACAAATATGTTGTCATGTGCATGGAAACTCGATAACAATGGTATTCTTTGTAATGGATATGGGCATTTGAGGCAGTTCCTAAAATTGGTGAAAAGTTTGGTAAGAGGCTTTGTAATCGATTGCCAAGGTTTTTAAGGTGGATGTGTTCAAAACAACCGCAGCAACGTACATATGAGGCATTCTTCAAGAACGAACAGGTATTTCATCATGTCTAATCTAGTCAATCCTACAATTTGGAACCTTTATAGAGTACATTCTCATGGATACTCAATTTCTATACTCACAGCTACATGTGTATGCGACGCTACGTCCTACTAATGAAGAGCGTGATCAACCACATATCTCCACTCTCGTGCCATTTGAAGATACTCTCGTACCTGAATTGGACAACATTGTAAGGCAGTTAGTCGCTCTACAGTTTCATGCTAAGCGAGTGGGCAGTGGAGGAAATTATAGATTGTCTACAGGGGAAGCCGATAAAGAAGAGACCGCACAAGAGGGCTCAGAGGATGCGATATATGGTGGTGATGACTATTCAGGAGAAAAGAGTGATCGTGATGAGTTAAGTGATGGTGACAGTGGGGATGGCAATGATGAACATACCCTTGGAAGGCATAAAGGTGCATTTTCAACGCCTCGCGTGCCCAGACATAGTTCTCATGGAAATGCACCATCAACATCCTGACAACAAGTTGCAACCTCTGAGCACTCCTCTCTAGAGCGGAAGTTAAAAAATTGTTGTTGGATGAACGAATCCTTATCGAAATGCGACTCTAAACAGTCAAACTGAAAATCATTCAGCATGTGGACTCGAAATTTGCAATACTAAAGGAGTTCATATCTACACACGTGACCCCGTCCGGTTCTATCACCCCTGCAACCGCGATAAATGCATGTGAGCCCAGATTTACTGAAAATGTACATCAAGGTATGTACGTTGATTGTTTAAAAGTTAATCTTATTAAACATTTGTATTGTCCTCTATGTTAAAATATTGTTTTGAACTAGATGGAGAGGCATCAAGCCCGAAGTGCCTGCCCGGAGAATGAGGAAGTTCCCTCAGGTTGTGAAGTCATGGAGGCGGATGGTAAGTTTTGTATTGGAGAAGTTATACTAAGTTGAATTTTCTTTATATACTGTAAGAATGTTGAGTTGAAAACTAATGTTAAATATCTTCTCATGATTTAAAAGCAGATGGTACAACAATGTTGGATGATGCCATAGAGGAAACTATGCTACCCACTTCTAATGTCGTGGTCCAACCTGAAGGTAAGTTCCCGAAGAAAGATTCATGATATTGATTTTAGGTAGCAGAGCAGATAATTAGATGTTGGTAGGATATGTTATGTTATTATTTGGCGTTTTTGGATAACTAATTCAGCACATACTACTTTTGTGTAGACGATGTCACTAACATATCGGTGGTGACCACCACACCTGTCGAAGGCAACGATGTAGTTAACACGAAGAGGCCGCGATTGACACGCCTTTGCTTCTCTGCATCATCTACCAATACTCCATATACCAAAGGAATGAGGAAGAGAGTTAAGAATTAGTGTCCAAGAAATTTGTTTAATAGTATGATAAACACTACTCGTTTTTGCAACTTTTGGATGTACGGTAGATGTTGATGTCTTTGTGATATGTAAAATTGTTAAATTTATCAGCTATCAGCTATCGTTAAGTCTGTCGTTTCTTTTGTACATGACATTTGTTGAGTCTGACGTTTCTTATGTCAACTGTTGAATTTATCAGGCATCGTTAAGTCTGTTCTTTTAATGGTTCTATCTAATTCAATATAGAGTAAGTAGCTCTTGAAGAATACTTATTTACTTATAGTTCATTGCCTATTGGTGCTTCAATTTGTTGAAGTATGTAAAAATCTCAGAGGTCCATACTACAATTAAGATACAAAGGTAATCATAAAAATTGGTTGCCAACAGCTACAGGCAGGAATATTTAAGAGAAAATGGTACACACTCATTAAGATTTACAATTGTCATAAATTATGAACGAATTTGAGGTCATAAAAGTACAATTAGACCTTAAACCATCAAACTAATTATTTGTCAAATTAAGTTTGAGCCTTGGTGGTTAGGTAGTAAATCACCATAGTTGCTTCACTTCAAAAAGTTCATTATAAATAACATGGCATCACTTCATTATGAGTTATACTTAAACACGTCATAACCATTGTGTTAATGTATACTACTCACATACATAGACAGTTTCATCCATTGCATTGCATTCTCCACAATGGGTTCGTCCATGGAAAGCAACAAACCATTCAACGTAAATGAGCCTCTACCAATACCCAGTTCATCCCCATTATTTCCCATCATAATTTCGTCAGAAGAAGTCAACCCTCGGAATGGTAGGAAAGCCATTTTTGCTGATCCGTTTCCCAACCTTGACGAAGTTACAAGTGAAGCATCGCAGTCACCGAAGAGTGTGGTCGATGAAGGGTTCCAGTTCATGGTTCGGTATGAAGATGAATCCGATGACGATGAGCGATTGACAAACATTGCAGTTCTTGAGATAATTGTCATAAGTTTAGATGATTCTGATGAATGTAGTGGATGAGAAAGTTCAAATGTCGACAACGAATGAGGTGGGCGGTAATTGCATATGGTTGTGTACAAAGAAATAACGATCTTTACCAAACAGTCACCAACATCATGTCCTTTATGCATTGTATGTGTAGTTACAGTTTGTAGTCTATGTCAACTGTTGAGAACGACAAAACAAATTGTCAGGAGCGACAGATTAACTATTGGGATGTTATGCAGTATTATGTCTATGGATCCGTATTTTGGTTGTGAACTTAAACATGTCTTCTACTGTCTGCAGACAATAATGGAATGTAATGATAATATAAGTTGAAAATAATAATGCAAGTTGAGAATGTGCTGGGGAACACCACGCTACTTCGAGAATGACAGAATCCATATGTCGGGATCAACAATTTAACTATCGTGACATTGTGTAGTTTTTCTAGACATGAAGATCCGTAATTTTTATGCGAACATAACGACCAATAACGTTTGCAAACGATAATGAAAAGAAAATGATAATATAACTTTAGATTGTACAACGCCATGTGGGAACATTTAACATACAACTCCGATGTATAATAAAGAGAGCATAGATCGTACAATGACCTGATATGTACCAATTTAAGTCTTCATCTAAGCATATTTTGGCCGGAGGTGTATTCAAGGTCTGGACTTTGAACTTCAATTCAATTTGAGTGCGGGGATCAAGAATACCAAGTTTGTCCTTCAATCGTAACACAGGTCCGTCTAGGGTAATACTTGTCGGCACTAATATGGAAGGGTTTTGTCCCCTCTCCACTTTCATTCATCATCCACATGAACAAACATTTCCTCATGCGACACGACGAATCTTAAATAATTACTCATACTTGAAATGTTGTGATTGCAACGGTAAGAATTCCGCACAATAAATATGTCAACATTTAATAATATGAACGTGGAACTTTCGAATATTTAAATCCATACAGTAGCAAAAAGGTGAAATCAAGGGTTTCAACAGTTTTCAAGTGTCGAATTTGATAGTTAAATTGTCTATCCTGATAGTTTCTAAATGTCAAGTTCGACGGTTAACATGTCTAACCCGACGATTTCAAATGAACTATTCGATAGTTGAACTGTAGAAACTGTCGGGAAGCTTGAAAACATATATTTTGTACCTTGGAAGAAATTATTAAAAACATTAATGGTGATAATCAATTCTCAACATATTTCAAAAGTCAAAGAAATCAATGAATAATAGTTTCAAAAATTTCACCAATTACATTTGACCATGTTGTATTTAATATTTAAAAAATAGAAAGCTATAAGATAAAAATAGAAACAATTTGTAATGGCTAACCTCTCAAAATGAATGATGAATCAATAGTAATATGTTATTGATCAAGGAATGAAGAAGATGGATAGAAAGTTAGGGTTTGTTAATGGTAAAAAAATATGTGTTTATGTTAACTTTTCAAATTCTTTTATCTTTTTTGTTTTTAACAAAATTCACATTACTCAATATAATATACATATAAGCAATGTTTATAATATACAATTTAAATCATCACATCATAACATTAACATTATTCAAATCAAGCATTAAATGCTCCTAAAAATGTGTCACTACGAGTAATTTGGATCTTTCACACCAAAAAAAGTGACATTTTTTAACACCAAAAGTGAAAATGACAAAATTTTTGAGGATTTTCAAATTTAGAGACATTTATGAAAATTCCCCAAAAAAAATGCATGTATGGAAATTTTTTTGGAAGCCGGCAATTTATGAAATACTCCATAGTCTGCAAAGTTTCACTTAGTTTGGTTTTGTATTTTAGAATAAAACTCGAACCCTAGTTTAATAACAAGAAAATTCATAAAGTGATACTTTACTATATATTACGTTTTCATGCTACCCATTTGATATAGTTGAATCGATCTTCTTGAGACCTTTTCAATGGTATAAAGATAGTTAAATTTGGCCTTAAAATTAAGAAGTTATAGCCTCCTATTTTTTAACAAAAATCTGGATTTTTGCATGAAATAAAAGAAAGATGAATAGTAATTTTTTTCGCATCCCACTCTCCGATTAATCTATTTGTGTTCAAACAGAGCCTTATAAATTTATGTTACAAAATTTGACTATACAGATGAACTCGGAATGTCAAAATTAGTTGAAATGATCAATTAAAAAAAAATTGAGATCAGATTGGCGACGCATACATGGCACGCAACGCATCTACATGTGGGGGCATGCGATGCGCCCCTATTCATTTTTTTTAATTAAAAAAATTACAACTTGGTCTCGCTCGTGAGGACTCGTGTTTACTCAATAGAAAATCTGAAAATTACATATTGGTCTCTAAATTATTCGTATTTTTAAATTAATTTTCAGATAGTTAAAGATATTTTTTGTATCTAATGATTAAAAAATTGTAAAAGGCATTAAAATATTTTTTTAACTTAATTAAATTCTGAAAATTTTTATAAGATCAAGAATATTTTTTAAGTGGGAGTTAATTTTTGTGATGCTCTCGAATTTTGAAAATTAAAAAAATACTAAAAAAGTATTTAAAATACTACATTTTTTAGGTTCATGAGTTGTATAGATCTTGATTAGATTATGTGATCCATTGTGCTTTGTTTCCAATTTTATACTTAATTAGATATGACTAGATATATGCACACTTTTAACATATTTAGAGGGAAGGTTAGAGAAGCATGGGCTATGAAATTTGTTAAAAGCTACGTGCTTACCAAAATAAAATAAAAAATGGATCTAGAACATAACCTTGTGGAATACATGAATATTTTTGAAACATTTTTGGTGATAAGCAAAATATAAAAATTATGATGTCACTTCTCACTTATTGGGATTGTGTTGCAACATAAAGTAATGTGAGTTTTATTCTTCAATTATAATTCAAATTATTTTCAAAAAGAATTAATTTTCGATATCATGATACATGACTTGGATAATTGTGCATATTTATATATTTTTTAATGCATATTATTAAATTACCTTATTAAATTGCATGATTCTTGCTTAGGCTTATTGATTGTCAGTTGAATGATAGTTTGGTGATTGGAAAAAATGGAGAAAATCTTACCTAAAATGATTTGATTCACCAACTAAGTAGGAGTTCTAAAGCAGGAAGAATTAATATAATTATCGCTTAGAACTCATGAAATTTTGCATTATGAAATTAAATTATGATAGCGAAACAATATGATTACGGATGATGATTGGGGATATAGTGAATTTTTGACACTGTACCGAATGTTGAACTATCGTAAATGTTATTTTGCGTTAATGCAAAATGGTATATTTGCATAAATGGGCATTGATAGAGACTAAAAAGAGTCTAAAATCTGATAAATTATGCTATCAAAATATATAGTTGTTGACCTTAATAAAGGTGATAAGATAACTACGATAACATTTGGTATGATGAGATTTTTGGGTATACTAGAAGAACATGATCAACCATGCAATGGAAGACTTAATGTGGGTCACACAACTCTTAAGAATAAGTACAAGAATTTTATCAAGTGTGTAAAAAAATAGATTCTAGTACTTAAGCATTTGAATTGTTAAATTCTGTTATAGATGATCTTATTCTCGAATGTGACTAAACTAAGATGGTTAACATAATGTTGACATTGTTAGTCGGTCATATTTTTTCCCGATGAATAATAAGTCCAAACTAGTCTCTTCTCAATAGTTGGGAACTTTAATGGTTAATGTGACTTACAAATTGAAGCATCAATTTTTATATTAACACTACCTAGAGTGTAAGTTAAAAGACGTATGACATGATGTTACTAAGTCTTGAGAACATACTTGTGTAGCAATGTTCTAATTCGCATAAGACTTTGTATTTTAAGTATTAAATGAACTAGAACAAATGCGGGATAGATGAGGAGGCTGGAAAAAGGACCAAGAAGAACATATGCAACAGTAAATTCATTAAAGTGATTTTCTAGATGATTATTATTATAAAGGTTCAAGTGCTCCAATTATAAGGTTTCGAATCACTTAGCTAAAAAGTGTTTAAGCAAAAGGATATTACACTTGAATATATTCCTTTTAGTGTTGTTTTCATGTCAAACACTATATATATTGAATCTTATATTGTGTGGATAGTGAATTCAAGAGTTAGAAACCCACTTTATTTAAGTTGCATGACTAGTACATGTAACTTACTGTTGCAAGGTGGAAAAAATAATTTTTTTTTTTTTTTTTGATATTATGATAGTATCAAAGACTCCACTAAACTAGAATCAGCATAGTGGGTTTTACTGGCTCTCCTTGTTTAAGGATGCAAACACTCATTATCCTTCATGCAAAAGGTGTCAAAAGCTACGAGTTATGTCTTGTTGTAATATGATGCCTTCAAACCCCATCTTAGTGATAGAAATTTTTGATTGCTTGGGTATTGATTTCACTAGACCTTTCCTCATTCTTTTGGATACCGGTAAATTACTGTGACAATAGATTATTTGTTAAGGCTGAGCACAACATCTTTATGCACCTATTTCATATGTTAGGCGTAGCTGATGTAACTTCTAGATAGAGGCAGCTGCATGTAGGAACAATGATAATAAGACAGTAATCAAATTTCTTAATTAGTGTTCGGGGCACACACTTTTTCAATAGTTCATTTGAAACTTTGATGAAAAAATATAGGGTAGTGCATAAAATTTCTACTGCCAAACATCCTCAGACAAGTGGAGAGATAGAACTTGCCAACAGAGAAATCAATCAAATCCTAGAGAGAATAGTAAATCAAGATTGCAAAGACTGATCATTAGCCACCTACCCTTAGAGCTTAAGCATCGAGTTTATTAGGCTATCAAGTATTTTAATTTTGACTTAGGAGAGGTCGAAAACCTTAGAAAATTTCGGTTGATCGAGTTGGAGGAATTGAAAAATGATGCTTATGAAAACACTACAATCTATAAGGCTAAAATGAAAGCATTTCATGATAAAAATATTCTTACAAAAACATTTGAGCTTATGACACTTATACTTATATGATTCTAGACTTCACAAGCACACAGAAAAACTTTGGTCCAGATGAACATGCCCTTTTGTAATAAAAAACAAGTTTCTGAAAATGGGATAATAGAAATTGAGGATCCTAATGATGGTCAAGTTTTTAAAGTAAAAATTGGATACCTATAGTGGAAGAGATTCCTCTTTTAGACTCTATTTACTATCATTAATCTCACCTAGGTATGTTTCTTTTGTTTTTCTTTTCTGCATTTTTTCTCTCTCGCTCTTCTTATTTTTTTCATTTGTTTTTTTTTTCTAGATTATTTTTAATGTTTTTCATTTTTCCATGGAACACATCCCAGGTTAAACATTTTTCAAGATCTGTGTGCTTCACTTTGTTATCTAGGTGATACATTTCCTTATTTCTATTTGATCTATCATGTGTAGGTAAACAAACAACATGTAGATCAAATGCGAAAAATGAAGAACAAGAACTAACTTCCAGCATTTGATGTTTAAATTGCAGAATTTCAGATTGTGTTTGGTGCTTCTAATATTTCAAAAACTCTCTAAGGTGGTGTATTTACGTGAAAGAGAACTCAAGACCTATGGACCAATACCATATTTTCCTTTTTAAACTTCTTCCCATCAAAGAAGTTATATGAAGTCTGTAATTGATTACCACATGGTTGAGAAATGGGACAGTTAAGAGAACGTGGTTGACCTCCTGTAAATAAGGGAAATGTTGAACTATTTTAAACTTTCAAAATATTAACATTATCCCACTTGGTCCATACATTTCCCTTGATATGATATTCAAAATCTATCAATTCTTATTCTCAAGAAACAAAAATACATGAATCATGGCGATATGTTATCTAATAATGAATATTATCTTCAATGTATTACATTGTATTTTATTTCTCAAATATTACCTGTATGTGGTAACACTACTTAATAAATAAACCTTATGTTTATTCTAGGTCCAACATTAATGTTATTTTCTCAAAATTAATTAATGTGCAAACAAATATGAGAAATCATCACAAACAAATAAGAGTTTCACTAAACAACATTTGTCCTTACAAAAATGTCATAATGGAACCTAGTCTTATTCTAACTATATGATCCTTAAATCTCAATGGTGGCATGCCTTTTATCAAATGATCAGCAATCATCAATTCAGTACTAACGTGTTCAATGGCCATTTTCTTCTCTTTAACGTGTTCCCATATGGCTAAATATTTTACGACATGTGTTTACTTCGACTACCACTCTTGTGGTTTTTGGTCATAAAAACAGCAGTTGAATTGTTGCAATACATCCTCAATGGCCTAGAAATTGAATCTACAGTTTTAAGCCCTTATATGAAACTCTTCATCCATACACCATGTAAAGTAGCCTCAAAACAAGAAACAAACTTAGCCTTCAAAGTGGAAGTAGCAGTCGATGTTTGCTTTGCACTCCTCCAAGATACAACTCCATTGGCAAAAATAAAAACATATCCAGATGTAGATTTATGTAAATCAACACATCCAGCAAAGTCTGAATCCGGATAGCTAATTAACTCCAGATTTTTGGTCCGTCTATACATGAGCATGTAATCCTTTGTGCCTCGAAGGTGTCTAATAACTTTCTTTACAGCTCTCAAGTGGTCTATATCTGGATTACTCTGATATCTTCCTAATATTCCCACAACAAATGCAATGTCAGGTCTCGTGTAGACCTGAACGTATATTGGGCTTCCAACAGCAGAAGCATATGAATATTTTTCATTTATTCCCTTTCAAGGTCATTTTTCGAACACTGGTTCAAATTGAACTGTCACCCTTTACAATAAGAGCTACACTTGGTGAACAATTTTTTATCGAAATCTCTTTAAAACCTTATTAATATAGGTCTCTTGAGACATACACAAAATACATTGAGATTTGTCCCTTGGATCTTAATACCAATGACATGAGATGCATCACCCATATCTTTCATCTCAAAATTTTTAGAGAGAAATTGTTTCACCTCATGTAGCAACCCTTATCATTAACTGCAAGCAAAATATTGTCCACATATAAAACAAGGAAAAAAAATCTTAATCTCACTAACCTTTTGGTATATACATTGATCCGTGATATTCTCTTCAAGTCCAAATGAAGAGATGACATCATGAAATCTTAAATACCATTGACTGGAGGCTTGTTTTAATCCATATATGGATTTCTTGAGCTTGCACACCAAATGCTCACCTACACTAGAGGAGAATTCTTCTGGTTATTTCTTATAAACCTCATTTTCTAGATCCCCTTTGAGGAAAGCTATTTTCACGTCCATTTGTTGTAGTTCCAAAACAAATTAAGCAACTAATGCCAAAATGACATGAAGGGAATTTTTCTTAGATACAGAAGAAAATGTCTATGTGTAATCGATTCCTTTCTTTTGAGTGAATATCTTAGCAACTAGTCTTGCTTTATACATCTCAATGTTTCCCAATAAGTCATTTTTTATCTTAAAGACCCATTTGCATCCTATGACTTTTGTCCTATTAGGCAACTCAACAAGGTCCCAGACTAAATTAGATGTCATAGAATTCATCTTTTCCTTCATGACATTATACCACAAACCTGATTCTTTGCAACTCATAGCTTGTGAAACTGTTTCAGGATCATTTTTTACTCCAATGTTATAGTCAGATTCTTATAGATACACAATATAATCACTAGGAATTTCTTATTTATTTATTCTAGTAGATCTTCTTAATGTTGTACCAACATCCTCCTGAGGAACATATGGTTCAACCGGTTGTTCATCGGTCTCTTGCAATTCTTGAACAACCTATCTGGCGAATTGTCATCAGCAGCTTGGGAAATTTCAACGATTGTTTGCTCAACATCCATTTACACTTGAGGGGTGTTGTGAATGACAATTAATCTATCACTTGAGGTGGAAGGTTGAAAAAGAGAATGATCTTTCTCAGAAACTATGTTTCTCGATTGATTACTCTTACTGATTAAGTCATTCTCAAGAAACTTTGCATTTCTTGATTCCACAATCCTAGTATTGTGAGATGGACAGTGAAATCTATACTCTTTAGACCTTTCAGCATATCCCATGAAATATCCACTAATAGTCCTTGGATCTAATTTCTTTTCTTGTGGATTGTAGATTCTCACTTCAGATGGGCATCCCCAACTCGTATATGTCGTTAACTCGGTTTCCAATCTTTCTATAATTCAAATGACATCTTTGGAATAGCCTTGGTTGGAACTCGATTCAATAGTTACACTATCATTTTAAGAGTTTCAGTCCACAAAGATTTAGGAAGTTTAGAGCTACCAAGCATACTTCGTACCGTGTCCAATAAAGTTTGGTTTCTTCTTTCCGTTATACCATTCTAGTTTGGTGAACTAGGCATAATATATTAGGCAACTATCCTATGTTCTTGAAGAAACTTCGCAAATGGACAAGGTGCTTGTCCATCCTTAGTGTATCTACCATAATTTCCCCACCTCTATCTGTTCTCACGATTTAAATTTGTCTCCTGCGTTGTTTCTCTACTTCAACTTTAAATGTCTTAAAGGCATCTAATGCTTCATTCTTATTATGAAGTATGTAATGACACACGTATCATGAGAAATTATCTATGAAAGAGATGAAATATTTCTTACTATATGAGACATGTTGGACAACAAATATCTGAATATATGATTTCTAATATGTCTGAGCTCCTCTTAGCACCTTCTTTTGACTTGTTTATCTGTTTTTCCTTTATGCAGTCCACACAAGTTTCAAAATCAGTAAAATCCAAAGTACTAAGTACTTCATCATTTACTGATGTTTTAATTCTCTCTAGGGAGATGTGTCTCAATCTCTGATGCCACAACATAGATGAATCTTCATTTATTACACATCGTTTATGACTAGTGTGAACATGCATTGCATTATAAGAGGCATTATTTTTGTAAATTAATGCAAAAAAGACCATTAGACAATATACCCATTCCAACAAGATCAGATTGTAAAATAAATTAAAAGATGAGTCTACAAAGTTAAAGGAATAACCAAATAGTACAAGTCTTGAAACTGAAATCAAATTTCTAAAAAAACTTGGAATGTAAAATATCTTTTCTAGATTCAAAATAAAACCACCACTTAAAACTAAACTGTATGTTCCAATTGTCTCCACGTGTGAACGCATTTTGTTTCCTAAATAGACGTACTCATCACTTTCCACTGACTTTCTTAGGTTTTGCGAACCTTGTAAGGAATTTGAAATATGGATAGCAGAACCAGAATCAATCCGCCATGTGCTATGAGTAACATTAAGTATTTTAGATTCATAATAGACAAATGAGATTGGATTACCTTTCTTCTTAAGCCATTTCTGAAATTTTACACAATCCTTCTTTGTGTGTCCCTTCTGCTTGCAGAAGTAGCACTTGGATTATTTCTTAATATCAACTTGGGAAGGCATTTTACCTTTTCCCTTTTGCTTGGCTTGGGTTTTGTTCTTTCCTTGAGTTTATATGTACTTTCTGCCAATTTCATTACCAGCCTCTCTTTTTCCGGTACACACAGTCATAAGTTTATTAATTGACCATTTATCTCTATGTGTGTTATAAGAGATTTTGAAGGGTCTATACTGATGTGGAAGAGTATTCAATATGTAGTGCAAAAGAAAATATTCAGACATCTCAACCTCAAGAGTTTTCAGCTGAGTCATAGTGTCACTTATCTGCATTAAGTGATCAAGCACACCTCTAAGACTGGTAAGCCTCAAAGATGAAAACTTCATTGTTAGGGTGCTGAGAAATGCTCTATCTGAAGTCTCAAACTGCTCATCAATAGCCTTCAGTAATACCTAGATTTTATCATACTGATCAACTGAACCACGAATACCAACACAAATTTTGGTCTTTATGAACATCATACTGACGTGATTAGATTGTTCCCAACATTCATAAAGAGCAATTTCACTAGGACTGCTATTTTCAATAATTACAGATGGTTCATCATAATCAATACACATCCACTTCAAATGAAGAAGAATTCTTTCCTTCCATAATTTATATTTATCACCCTTTAATTCGGGAATATTGCAACGGATATCAGAGAAATTAGTAGCTTTTGAAGTTGCATAGATTAAAAATACATGATTATATTATAGTAAATCAAGGATACTAATTAAATATCATGTTGCATATTACAGAATATGAATCAAATGCCATAAAAATTGCCTATGGGCTGAATTTCTAATTCAACTAGATTCATGTGTAAACTTTATGATAAAACTATCAAAATACATTCCAATTCCTAATTCCTATGGGTAATTAAGAAAATAATTTGATATTTTATCCTAGTTGATCACACAAATATAATAAAAATTCTCGTAGGATAAAATTTATTATATGAAAAATAATCAACCACAATTAATGTCTTTATTCTATATGTAATCCTAAGCATTTAATATATGATTTTGCATAATTATGGCTGTTGTGGCTAATCCTTAATTAATTAAAATTATACAAATCACTAGACATTGAATTTCATGCTTTAAATAGTTCATGCATCAATATTTAACAAAATAGTTGATGCATACAAATTTAATTTGAATAAAGTCTAGTACACATTTTTATAACAAATATTCCAGCTTGCTGCTGGAACTTTAGAAAATAGGATTTTGCAGCTTATAACTCTAGGAAATAAATATTGTAGAGTGTAATCTTAAGAAAATTAAACTCCAGATTGTAAAGCCAGAGAATTACTTACCATTTTTCAACTCGTAATTTAAGAAAATAAAATTCTGCAGCTTGTAATCTTCAAAAAAATTAAATTGCAGCATATAAATTCAGAAAATGACATGCTGTTTTTAACGTTCAAGGAGTCGTTTGATAGAAAAACATAATAGGGCTTATAGATTCATATGCTTTAATCAAATC
>CAIGRN010044541.1:0-10153 GCA_903798345.1 Fraxinus anomala
TATGAGGTAATTAGAAATAGAATGATACATCGTTGTGCAATCAAAATAGTGACGTCATGCTTATGTGGAATCAAATTCAAACTAAACATGAATATTATAATTTGACCGTATATCAAAGAAACCTTATGTTCAAGGGAGACATTTGTAAATTAAATACTATTTGTGAATAAAAATTGCATTAATGCAGTTCTAATTATACCTTATAAATATATGGCTTTGATTTTTAATAAATACACAAGAGTTTTGACAATCTCTATTTCCTTAAATTTTCTTTCTCATTTTTTAAATCTCTACTTCGTATTTCACTTTTTTCGAGTGGAGGTAAATTTATTCCATCCAATTAATTTTTAGGCATTTCTATTTCTATTTCTATTTTTTTATATTGAAATAGGGTTGAAATTATTTGCTTGTAATTATATGAGAAAAAAAGGTTTGACTTGTAAAAGAACCACTAATATTTTTTGGATCACTATGTGGATCTGGATCTCGACTTGACACCAATAGAGAAAAGTTTCAATGTTTTTAGAGTTCCTTTTTTTGGATATTTTGATTTTTCACATCCACAAGTCAAAAAATAATGTATATAATTTTTACTTTCTAATTTATCGAAGATGGGTAACCTCGTCCCCCATCGAGTAATAAGGTCCATAAATGTGTTTTTATTTTTATTTTTGCTACTAAGCAACTATTTTCTTTTGAGTTTTGAATATTCTTGTAACAAAAAGAGGTCCTAGAGACCATTCATAATCCAAATGTCATACTCCATATCCCTCGTACATACCACCATTATACCTCTAGGCATCTATACTCCACATTACCGATAGACATCCTCATTGATAATGCATCTCAAACTCACAATAGCAAATCGACTCCTTTGGCAACAACAGATGTTAGGATTCAATTTAAATTGACCCACGCATCACAAGGTTACTCCAACATCAATGCTCAAGAATTTTACAAATGATTTATCCCACAAAAGGAAGGGTAAATGTGACACTCACAAAAATAAAAGAAAAAAGAGTTGGTTACCTTACTACACTCACAAAAAACGCTCTCAAAGAGAAAGGAGATAACCTTCACATGATTGTCTCACATAATCTCATAAACCACATAGACTTACAAAGATAAAGGAGAAAACGGCTGTCCCTCTATCTTCTCACTACCACACTTTCTCACACCATTCACAGAGCAAAAGGAGTACGCCTAAATCTTAACCTACTATGCATGCAAATACATTACACACAATATTCAGGACTACATCAATTCTCATTATAAAAACACAACTCAAAATGAGTTTTACCAAAAAAATACACGAAATACAAAATGCAACCAGTGACGACCACAAGCAAAGTATAGACACAATTCACTTAAAATAGTCATACAAACTTTCCTAAAGTCACGTGCAAAACGAATTGACAACAAATTCACAAAAAGATTCAATGCAAATAAGTAATAAGTAATTCCTAGGTCTAACAACAGGCAATGTCTACACCTTTACAGTAGCATATTCTAGGAGAGCTTTGAAGATTGCAGCTAAGGATTGGTGTAGGGGAGCACAGTTCCCATGAGAGCTGTAAGAACTTCAGTCCGGAGATCAAATAGTATGTGTCGTTGTCTAATCTGATAAACTGTAAGTGTTTGAATCGCTTATAGTGGATTGACTGGCAAAGTACCTGGAGTTTTTACTAATTGGGTTTCTCCGTGATCATACTATGTGTTGATTTACTGCTTTATTCATTTTTTATATAATTTGCGGTATTCAAATATAGAATTAATCTGACGTGATTGTTTAACCATCTAGAGATAACAATTGGTAACTTGTTGCTAATTTGTTATATTATTTTAATTTCGCATAATATACCTATCCACCCCTCTCTAGGTATTGTTAGGGTTGAACTACGTAAATTTCCCTCTCCATCAAGGGAATCTAATTGCAAAATTTTGATGATAGTTGTAGTCCACCTGTGAGCATATCACTTTCATTTCGATGCTTGCAAAATAATATAAACTAAAAGCTTCCTTCATTTAAATGAAGTCGTTTTCACTGAATGGGTGGTTTGAAACTAACGTTATATTTGGATATAATTGAAGTCTAGATGGGTCAAAAAGCTTTATAGTTCTTTAAACTAGTCTATTTTAATATCCGAACTTGCAGCAACCAATTGTCACTACAACAAAATTGTGATTTCGCGACAAGATTTTTCACGACATACAAAAATTTGTCGCAATAAGTGATTTAACGTGACACATTTTAAAAGTTTGTCGCGAAGATTGTGATGAAAAAAATGAGTACCAAAAAACATAAGGCGACATAAAAAGTTGTTGTAAAATGTGAGAAATTACGACAAACAATAAAGAATGTCACCAAAAATATGAGAGAAGCAAGGCGCCAAAATATTTTTGGTGGGAAACTTATAGCGACAATTTTTTATTTTCTTGCTACAAAGTGCTTGTGATGCAATAGGGTCTACTTTTTGCGATATAAAATATTTGTTGCTAAAAATTCTATAGTTGAAGAAAAAAATCGCTACAAGAAAAACATTTGTTTTGCAATGGACAAAACATATTGCAGTAGGTATTCTACAACGCTTACCCGTATACTATAGGCTCTAATGTTATCATAAATTAGAAGGATACAACAACGTGCAATGTACGTTGCAAAAGCCCTCAAATGTACGTTATTGTAAAGTTTTTACAACTTTCCTTGTCCGTTGCATTTATTTTATTTAGTAAAAATCTTTACTTGTTGTCTTAATTTCTTTTTACAACGTTATTATTATTATTATTATTTTTGCAATAAGTGTTTTTTTTTCTGACTAAATTTTAATACGTAATACAATTTTTAATAAAAAATTTAAATATTTTTTTTTCAAGAGGAAAGTTTTTATAATAAAAGCTTTATAAAATTTATAGAAAAAAATTTATTTCGAAAAAAATAAAAAAAATATCATTAGACGATTAAACTTTCAATTATATAATAACCAAAAAAAAGAACTACTAGGTCGAACCAATTCATAAACAAAAATAGATTTCTCAACACTTAAAGCTAGGACTGGGCCCATAAACCGAAAACCGCAAACCCGACCCAACCCAACCCAACCCCACCCCGAATCGGATTGGGTTGGGTCGGTTTAGAATAAAAACTGATTGGATCGAATTCCAAATAAGTATAAAATTATTTGGGTAAGGTGGGTTCGGGTTTAAACCCACCTAAACTGACCCAACCCAATATTAAAAACCCTATCCGGCAATCCCTGCTTCAAAACCAAACTTCCTTCCTGCGGCCACTGATTTCCTTATAAGGGGGAGATTTTGAAGCTATTGAAGAATCCGGATATAGGAGTAGGTGTTTTGCGAAGCTGGTTATTGTACCTGAAGAAGAACTATGCCAACTATTCACCGGAATTAAGGTAATCGATTTTGCTGTTATTTTGAAACCTATTTCTGTTAATTTTTCTTTGTGGGAAGGTTTCAATAGCAGCAAATGTAGCATTGCTGTTTTTGTAGAAACGATTTCTCATTAAAAATTGGGTTCGCAGAATTTTCAATTACCAGATAATGTATGAAGTTTTAATTGAATAGAATTTCGACGAAGCTTCTTAACTGTCACTTATAGGATGCGTTGAAGATTAGATGAGGTTATTTTTCTATTTTTGTTTATTGTTTGGTTGTGTATTTAATTTGAAGTTCATGAGATGCGGAGAGATGTTAGTAGGATGAAAAGTTTGTTTTGAATTTTGGGATTTTTGGACTTTATTACAAATGCATAAGGTCGTCTATTCTCCTGATAGTCAAATTCCTTACTGAAAGATTGTACATTTCTGCTATGAAACATGGCCTTTATATTTATGTTCTTTTAATTGGTTAGTGTTAAGTAGTAATTATGATCCAGTCCCAATATTTAACCAACACATTTGATCAAAATTGAATAAGATGTATAAACTGCATACAAAAAACATTGGGAACTAGTAAAAGCATGTAAACTTGTGTAAATATTTAGTTCTCTATTGGATTTGATGAGTTTATTTGTTTTACTTTTCCACTTGATTTTCATTTGTACTTTGTTTTGTGCATATACATAAATTCCCTTTTTTGTAAGTTTTTACTTTGATTTTGATTTCTTGACTGTAATTATCTCAACCAAAAATGCAAAGCCAAGCAAATTTACTGTCTTGATAAATTTGAGATTAGTGTTGAGAAATGATGGGATATGTTTGTTAAAAATATTGCAGTTGGCAGCAAGGATTGCCATTTCAAATCTGATTGGAAGATGGTCTTGATTAATTTGAGATGTAAGCGCTCTACACTATTACAGTTACATTTGGATTGCTGTTCATCATAGTAAGACGATTGAAGATGGTCTTGATTTGTATTATTTTTGCAGGTTAAAGACATGTACAACCATGTGAATGAGTGGTTGGGACTAAAGGCTCATTTGATTGCAAATTATGCATACGAGATAATAATGATGTAATTTGAAGAAGTTAGTATTGATTTGAAGGGAAAGCGAAGTTCATGTAATTTTGAACAATGAATTTATTGAATGGATGTTTGCAATTTCTTTTTTGTTTTTTGGTGTTTTTTAAATATTTTAATTCTTTTAATTAAATATAAATATATTAATATAATATTAGTGGCATTAGTTATTAAAACTGTAATATGGTGACAAATTCATTGTGTTGTGAAATAAATTTAATTACAAACATCACTTGTTACATTATAAATTTTGCTACAAATGTTGAATATCTTAAAATATATTATGCAACATGTAAAATGCATTGTAAATTATATTTTGCGACAAACATGAATATTTATTAAAGATATATAACTAAGAGCATGTGTTGCAAAAAAAAAAAAAATCAGTAACAAAAGTTGTGCCTTAAAACATAATATTTGCAACAAACATTTTTCTCGCAAAAACTTAATTGGAATAATCATTGCGACAAATTAATTTGTCGCTCTTTTGATTTTTCGCGACATATATGTTTTGCGACAACATTATGGCAACAAATGTCTTCTTGTTATTTCTTACTATCCGCGTCAAACAAATAGTGTTGCAAGTTTGTTAATGCGATGAATGATTGAAAGATGTCGCAGAATACATTCTGTTACTCATATAGGGCGACAACACCTGCAACGAACATATTGTCGTCGCAAAATTATTTTTGCAACAAAGTCCCTATTTATGCGACAACATTTTTTTGTCGCGAAATCACAATTTTGTTGTAGTGTGTTCAAGTATCGATTCCAAAAAATCGATGCAACAGTTACTGTTAGACAGCATTATTGGTGTTCTCCTTTTTAGGAAGGAATTCCATTAGTGCGATGTTGTAAATCGCTATATTCAAAATGTCATAAAATCTATTCGCACGAGTGCCGCCGATGAAAATACGAATCCTCATTTTGAAATCATCGAATATGTGTAGCCTTCCTCATGTGCGAGTACTATTATGAGGTAATTAGAAATAGACAGTATATCAAAGAAACCTTATGTTCAAGGGAGACATTTGTAAATTAAATACTATTTGTGAATAAAAATTGCATTAATGCAGTTCTAATTATACTCTATAAATATAGGGCTTTGATTCTTAATAAATACACAAGAGTTTTGACTATCTCTATTTCCTTAAATTTTCTTTCTCATTTTTTTTTATCTCTACTTCATATTTCACTTTTTTCAAGTGGTGGTAAATTTATTCCATCCAATTTATTTTTATGCATTTCTATTTCTATTTTTATTTTTTTTATATTGAAATAGAATTGAAATTATTTACTTGTAATTATATGAGAAAAAAAGGTTTGACTTGTAAAAGAACCACTAATATTTTTTGGATCACTATGTGGATCTGGATCTCGACTTGACCCCAGTAGAGAAAAGTTTCAATGTTTTTAGAGTTCCTTTTTTTGGATATTTTAATTTTTCACAACCACGTCAAAAAGTAATGAATATAATTTTTACTTTCTTATTTATCGAAGATGTGTAACCTCATACCCCCATCGAGTATAAGGTCCATAAATGTGTTTTTATTTTCGCTACTAAGCAACTACTTTCTTTTGAGTTTTGAATATTCTTGTAACAAAAAGAGGTCCTAGAGACGTGTAATATGTATATTTGATTTTTGGAATAAATTAAAATGGAATTTTCATGCAAATTAAATAAAAAGATGTTATCTATCTTTGTCGAATGATGTTTTTCACCTTTTTCACCTCTCCATTCGTAATCCAAAATGCCATACTCCATATCCCTCGTACATACCACCATTATACCCCTAGACATCTATACTCCACATTACCGATAGACATCTTCACTGCTATGCATCTTAAACTCACTATAGCAAATCGACACCTTTGGCGACAACAAATGTTAGGATTCAATTTAAATTGACCCACGCACCACAAGGTTACTCCAACATCAATGCTCAAGAATTTCATAAAGGATTTATCCCACAAAAGGAAGGGGAAAGGTGACACGCACAAAAAAAACAAAAAAAAGAGTTGGTTACCTTATTACACTCACAAAAGAAGCTCACAAAGAGAAAGGAAATAACCCTCACATGACTGCCTCACGTAATCTCATAAACCACATAGGCTCACAGAGATAAAGGAGAAAATAGCTATCCCTTTTATCTTCTCACTACCACACCTTCTCACGCCATTCACAGAGCAAAAGGAATACGCCTAGATCTCAACCTACTATGAATGCAAATACATTACACACAATATTCAAATTACATCAATTCATGTCGTTACACAAACAAATTGAAAGTGTAACATATCAACGCAACAGAATTAAGCAATCATACATGCAGAAATGATTACACACAGATACACATTCAGTAATCGGATTTACTCTCAATAAACCCCACACAAGTCATAACTTGACCCAGTCGCAACATGGGCAACATTCATCTCACCTCTCTCCTCATCTTTACTTTTATTATCCTTCCTAGATCAGTCTCTTTCAACATATCCAAAAAATACTACTGTTAAAAATCTTACTTTTCTCACTTGCCTTAGACCTCTATTTGTCATCAATAGTTATATATATATATATATATATATATATAATATGTTTTGTCAAATTGAAAATCACATTTTCTCATTATAAAAACACAACTCAAAATGAGTTTTACCAAAAAAATACACGAAATACAAAATGCAACCAGTGACGAACACAAGCAAAGTATACACACAATTCACTTAGAATAGTCATACAAACTTTCCTAAAGTCATGTGCAATTCTAATAGTGAAGAAACAAATTCACAAAGAATTCAAGGTAAATAACTAATAAGTAATTCATAGGTCTAACAACAGGTAATGGCTACCCCTTTACAGTAACCACAATCCTAATGTCATCCCACATGATGACTTCTAATGTAAAAAGTAAATAACTATCGTACCCGATAACCATAACTGCAATAATAAAAAGAAAAGAATACGATACCGAGCGGACCATATAGATGGGTTCGTAACTAAGAGAGATTTATACAAGTGCATTTTATTTTGAAGACGTCACTCATATTCATAACAAGTTAGGTAGATTAAACTTTATTTAGGGATAAAATTGCTGCATTGCGGAGTGGAAATGTTGAATTATTACGTTTGTTTACTCTTTTTTTTGTTTCTACTCCATTCATTGTGCAGAGAATTTTTTGCAGCACTTCTTATTGTTCCAATTTTGTCATTGGATTTTCATTTTTAGGGTGAAGTTGTGGGAATAAAAGTTTAATGAAAAGACTCGTGACCAGTGGGAAACGCAATCGGACATGGTTCAAGGCAAGGATATGATTGTATTTTTCCTTCTTCTTTTCTTAATATTCTTTTCAAAAAAAGAATTAAGCAAGAGTTCACATTGTTCACTTAACTTTAAGTGAGATTATGATTTGGTCAATAAACTTTGTTTTGTAAACCGAACTAATACAACTAGACATTTCAGATAACAAAGGAATATTTTTTCAAGTTCATATTTGTGTTTTCATCTGTTACATTATATATTAAGTTGAATTGTTTATGGAGGTGGATAGACAATGTTTTTACAATGTACAGACAAATTTGACAAAAAATATTTATAGACAACACTCGGCGGGCATTCATTAAAAGATGGAAAAAATAAAAACAAAACAGGCAAATCACATTTCGTCGTGTCACCGTCGATAAAAAGTCTATCAAACATTTTTTGTACTCGGGGCTTTTTCCATGTGTTTAACTGTGAAAACCCTTAGAAGCCGGGAAACCATGCCCTTACTCGTCATCAAATCTTTAGGATTTATTTTCTTAGGTGATCAAAGGATCGTTGGGAATTTACTTAATCATGTATAACAAAAAAATAAAAATAATTTTAATTCACACCAATGATCTGCTTTGTGTTTACATAAAAACTGTTACAAGAATAATACATTTACTAAATTTTGCAAACTCCTTTACTAATTTTTGAACACGAACAATCATAATCTGCAATCTATAAGTGTCCAATTTGCCTAGTCTCCAATGGAAATTCACACAAGAAACAAGAACGAGAGAATTAAGATTTTTCTTTGCTTGTGTTGGCAAGATAATAAATTTTCTTGTTATGATTTCTCAAACACTAATTGCTTATTAATAGAAGTCCAAATGGGCTAGGTCCGATACTGAAACTTAATCCGATCCAATGTCAATATAATCTTATTAATTAATCCAATTAATTAATTTGGCTCATTAATAAGTAACCTAATTAATTATCTGTACAAATGTTCAACACTTTTCAATTAATTAATTAGTAATATCATTTTTCTAGCTCTCCTTTTTGTGTGTGACTCATTAGGTTCTCGTTCACGATATTTAACAATGTAAACTATTATTTTGATCTAATCAAAATCGATAAATTAAAATACTCATTTTAATTTATCATCAATTCACACTCGTCATCCCAGATTGACACTAACAATGTGTCGAGCAACACATGTGACGAGAAATATCATGTGGTATGACAAAATCAAACTTTTTCGTTTATTATGAAACTATAATCTTTTCGTCAATATGATCTAATCAATTACGAGATATGAAATGTACGAATCTCGATTATCGATCACATCTTTCATCCAACTTATAAGTCAATGTAAGTCGAAAACTCTTTTTATGAGTACACATTGGCCAATGATTTCATTATTAACTTAATTTAATGAAATATAGATCATAATTTCTTACTATCTAATAATGACGAATCATCTACTGATCATTCACAATCTGACATACTTAAACGATACTATATTAGCGACTCTTGACAGAGTAACTTTCAACACCACCAAAGTATTAGTATCATCATATAAGGCACTATGATAACCTCTAGTCATCAATATCACTACCAAATGTTAGATATTAATTACTGACACTCAGATAGTTATCTATGTGGAATTTGTTTAGAGAGTCTCCAATACTTTGTTCTCTTAATGAAACATACATGTGTTCATTTAAGTGTCACCATATTTTAGATTGCCATATCAACTAGCTACTTACTTCACAAGTAAGAAATGTCACAGGTAATGATCTATCCATAATAACGATATTCGTATATCATTATTACTTACGATTGCACTTGGGTCATAACACTTACAAGGATTCCATCCCCTCCCCTCCCCACCTCACCCCGCCCCAAAAAGGACTTGAATCCAATTCCATTGATTGACAAAGATTACTTCTTTATCACTTAAGCTAGGCTTGGCACAAGCTATTAATATAGGGTGTTTTGAAATATGATACCCAGGATTTCCAGCTTGATACCATCTAACTTAATAGTTTAAGAAATTCATAAAATGTTTAAACTCGTCGCAAAGTCATTAAGTAATCTTTAAGGAAGAGGGGGGGGAAGCCATTCATAATGGACTCTACTAATTAATTGAAAATTTATTAATAATAATATTCTTCAAGAGAACATAGTTTACATCAGAATACAAAATATATTCTTTGAAGATCTTTATAATCAAGAAATCATACAAGAGAGAAATTTCTCAATTCTCAGTAATTATTCCTCATTATTTCTTTTTAAGACTACGACCCGAAACTCATGATGGATATTTTTGTTTTCTAGTCTATGTTCCACCAGAACTGTCCTTGAAGATATTTAATTACATTCGCGTCGACTTGAAAAGCTTTGGTGAGAACATCAAGGTTAATGGG
>CAIGRN010044543.1:0-11582 GCA_903798345.1 Fraxinus anomala
TGACCAGTTATATAGTGAACAACAGTTCCCGAAGCAGTCAAACACCCCCATCGTGTTCACACATAAAGATTCGGAAGGTGTCCATTATCCCCATTGTGACGCCCTTGTCGTGAGGGCCATGGTGGCTCGAAATGGACTAAAACAGATGTTGTGGAAAATGGAAGCTCTGTCAACATTCTATTCGAAGCCGCGTTTGACAAGATGATTTTGGATCATGAGTTAACCCCTATTTGCACTCCATTGTATGACTTCACAGGGGATAGCATAATCCCGAGAGGGTAAGATCACGCTTGCTGTGGAGATGGGAGAACCACCCTTATCAACATTGAACTTCATGGAATTCTTGATAGTTGATAGCAGGTCCACCTATCACGGGATTTGGGGAGGCCTACATTAAAAGATCTTGGAGCCGTCGCTTTTATCCACCACCTATGCATGAAATTCCTAACTAAACAGGGGGTGGCAAGGGTGAAAGGTAACCAAAGAGAAGCCTGGAATGCTACTTAAACTTCGTCATGAAGGCTGAACCTATGGACATTAACATGGTAACTAGTGATGTCGACATGGGAGCTCCCAAAGAGATGCCTATAGTTGATGAAATTGACCCCCGCATTATCGAAACCGAGTCTCAAACGGCCCCAATGAAAGAGTTGGAAAGTTTTCCCGTAGACCTGTTGGACCCCACCAGGCTGTTACAGGTGGGCAGAGGCCTGGTTCCGAAATTCAAGGAAAAACTTAAGAATATCTGTGTGAGAAGGCATGAGGATATGGTAGCCATTGACCTCGGGGTCAGTTGCCACCACTTGAAAATTGATCATAAGGTTGCCTCGTATAGACAGAAAAGAAAAGCTTTGAATTTGAAACGATATGAAGCCTTGAAGGAAGATGTACAGAATTTAATCAAGAATGACTTCATCAGGGAGGCCCTCTACCTGAAATGGGTCTCCAACCTGGTCTTAGTAAAGAAACATAACGGGAAGTGGAGGGTATACGTCGACTTTTTCAACCTTAATAAAGCCTGCCCTAAAGGCAGCTTCCCATTCCCGAGGATAGATCAACTAGTAGATTCCACCACTAGACATGAGTCCCTGAGCTTCATGGATGCCTACTCTGGCTACAACCAAATTCCCATATATCCAGGTGATGAGGAGCACATCTCTTTCATCACGGATAAGGGGCTCTACTTCTACAGGATGATGGCCTTTAGGTTAAAGAATGCCAGAGTCACCTACCAAAGGCTTGTGAATAAAATGTTTGCCGACTTACTCGGCAACATGATGGAGGTCTACGTAGATGAGATGCTTGTCAAAAGTTTGAAGGCTAGTGACTACATAACCCACCTCGACGAAGACTTTCAAGCCTTACGAAGGTACCACATAAGGTTGAACCTCCTCAAGTGTGTGTTTGGAGTCGCATTAGGCAAGTTCCTGGGGTACATGGTCAACCAAAGGGGTATAGAGGCAAATTCTGAGAAAATACTGGCACTGATTAAGATAAGGTCCCCTCAGAAGCCGAAGGAAGTGCAAAGCTTAATCGGTCAGGTGGCCGCTTTGAGTTGCTTTGTCTCGAAGGCAATCGACAAATGCCTCCCTTTCTTTAAGATTTTGAAATGAGAAAAGAAATGTCAATGGACAGAGGAGTGTGAAGAGGCCTTCCAGGGCTGAAAAAGCACATAGGGCAGGCCCCCTCCTCTCGAAGCCTAAGCTGGGAGAAGTACTACAACTTTACTTAGTAGTCTCCAATGAGGCCATAAGTATAGTGCTCACCAAGGAAGAAGGCTCAACCCAACTACCATTTATTACATTAGCAAGGCATTGTTAGCAACTGAAATTCGATACCCAGATATAGAGAAGTTAACCTTGGCATTGATCACCGTATCAAGAAAGTTAAGGCCTATTTCTAAGCCCATATGATACATGTGTTAACCAATTTCCCACTCAGGTAAGTATTGCAAAAACCTGATGCCTTGGGAGATTGTTGAAGTATGTCGTGGAGTTGAGCAAGTTTGAAATTCTTTTCAATGAAAGAACCGCCATTAAGGGCCAGGCCCTAGCAGACTTCGTGGCAGAATTCACCAATGTCCCTAAAGTAGACAAAACCATGGAGCCTGCTGAGCCCCCCACGTGGAACCTATTTGTGAATGGCTCGGTCGGGGAAGTAGGCTTGGGCGCAGGTGTGGTATTAGTGAGCTCGAGGGTCATAAGTTAAACTGCGCCGTACAATTCAGATTTAAGGCTACCAACAATGCGGTCGAGTATGAAGTACTCCTTGTCGGTCTAAGGTTAGCCAAAGAAATGTAAGTAAATAGGTTACTCATCAACAGTGACTTCAAACTCATTGTAGGATAGGTTAATGGTAACTTCATAGCCAGAGATAAAGCCATGGCCGCCTACCTCAAGCGCCTAAACCCCTCATTTGAAAATTTTGAACTTACCTAGCTCCCACGCATTGAAGATACCCACGTCGATGCTTTGTCTAATCTGGCTAGTAGCAAGGATTCTGAGTTGCTGACGGTGGTGGCGATCGAGCACCTCTCAAGGCCATCCACTTCTACGGAAGAAGTGATGTGGGTAAGAAGAACCCCAACTTGGATGCAACACCTTATGGCCTATCTTAAATATCAGATATTACCAGACAATAAAGAAGAGGCCTATAAGCTAAGGAGGAGGTCCGTACATTTTGTGCCAGTGGATGATATTCTCTATAAGGGCGGATTCTCTTCACCTCTTTTTCGGTGTGTGGGAGGGGAAGAAGCCACTTATGTACTCCGTGAGATCCACGAAGGTATTTGTGGAAATCACTCAAGAGGGCTCACTTTGGCAAGAAAAATACTAAGGCAAGGGTATTATTGGCCCATCTTGAAAAAGGACGCCATTCAATTTACTCGAAAATGCGATAAATGTCAGTGCTTCTCCCATATCCAAAGACAACCTTCCCAGGAGTTGATTGTCATGTCCAATCCTTGGCCTTTTAGCAAGTGGGCGTGGACCTCGTTGGCCATTTACCCAAGGGCAGATGAAGTGCTAATTTTGCCATTGTTGCAAATATTACGGAGGCTAACACCTCCAAGTTTCTGTGGAAAAAATCATATGCCAGTTTAGGATTCCCCACTCAATCGTCTCAAATAATGAAACACAGTTTGACAACAAAAATGTAAGAGACCTTTGTGAAGAGCTAGAATTAAGAAAAAATTTTCCACCCCTCATTACCCCCAGGCTAATGAGCAAGTCGATGTTGTGAATAAAACTATAAAATACACTTTGAAGAAGAAACTTGACATAGCCAAGGGAGCTTGGGTGGATGAGTTGCCACATGTACTGTGGGTAATCCGAACTACAAGTAAGACCCCAACTGGTGAGACTCCTTACTCAATGACCTACGGTGCCAAAGCTATGAGCCCGATAGAGTGGGACTACCTTTCCCCTGAAGGTTACACTTCAGCGAGATATCGAATGACAAGCTCAAGAGTTGTGAGCTCGATTTCCTTGAAGAAAAAGGGATGATTCCTAGTTGAGATTGGTAGCATATCAAAGGAAGATGATCAGATATTATAATACTAAAGTGAAGAAGAGGTCCTTCCAGATAAATGACTTAGTGCTTCGAAGAGTGTTCTTGTCCTCCAAAGAGCCAAGGGTAGGAACCTTAGGGCCAAATTGCAAAGGACTATGCCACATGAAAGAGGAGATCCGACCTGGTATTTACTGGATCGAGGACGTGGATGAAAAGGTTCAACCTTATCCATGGAATGTTGAACATTTAAGAATGTATTACCAATGAATGTAACCCGTGGCTGGAAGCTTTCTCCCAGCCTTTGCAAATAAATAAAGGTTTTGTTGTAAGAGAACTATGAAGTGTGGACGCTTCAGAGGAGAGGATTAGGCCCTCAAAGAGACCACCACGTTTGCACTCCGAGGCGTATATCCTCCCTTTAACGAAGCTGAACATCAAATGAGAAGCATTTACATGGATGAACCATTCACCATGTAAGGAAGCATGAGATCTTCGGAGGAGAGGATTAGGCCCTCAAAGAGACCACCTCGTTTGCAATTTTATCATCTCTTCCAGCCAAAAAATTCCCAGATTTCCCTAGGGTCCTCTCAATTGGCCCTTTTTAGGGGCCTCAGAAGGTGAAGGTATTCCCTTCTTAGCTTCTTCACTGGCCCTCCGACTGTGCTCCGCTTTGGCAGACTTGATTGAAGACTCCAAGAGCTTCGACTGTTGGGAAACTTCTTTTTCGGAGTAGGACATAGTGGTCCCAAAGTTGGCAGAAGCCCTACTTGTATGTGCAAGCTTCCTCTTCTTCTGGGGCTCTTCCATCTTCCATTTGATCCTCTCAGTAGCCATTTGGGCATTTTGGGAGCCTTCTCTTCTCCACCCTTACTAGCTTGGTCTTTGCTGAGACGTTCCATCCTCGGCCTCACTTGCTTAGCCCCGGAAGAGGAGGGCTTCAGAGCCTTGGCACTGGTTACGGTAGTAGCCTCCAGTATGGTGGCCATTTCTAGTACGGGGTACTCCTTCTTGGAAAACTTGTCTACAAATGTCAAAAGAAAAAGTTAGAAATTACAAAAATGAATGCAAACTTTTTAAGATAAGGAGCCTCTTACCTTTAGAGGCCATCAATCTAAAGTCCAGAAAGTAACGGCTTCGGTCATTCAAGTGGGCAAAGCTTCTTTGCTTCGGGGATCATTTGTAAATATCTTCGATGACGTCCTACTCAGCCTCGTGAAGTTCGTAACATGAACCAAAATATGCAAACATAGCAAAAAGGAATCAGTACAAAGGGATTGGACATAAATTACAAGCTGAAGGGCGAGGCACTTACGGGCTTCGTAGTACTGGGTTGGTACGGTATAGGCTGGGATAGTATCCCCTCAACCAACTGCTACCTACCCTTGACCCATAATCAGGACTTTTTCCATCCCTTGATGGTAGTAAGGAGCCCCACTATGAAGGGAGCATGAGCCCCCCAATGAGTGATGTAGTACCATCCCTTGGAGTAATCCTTCCCAATGACCTGAGCCTGAAAAATTGTTTGGAAGACATGCAGAGGCATGTACTCACCTAAAGAGACCTCCGTCCAAAGAAAGTAGGCCTCGATTAGCTGGCTCCACCCATTTGGCAAAATCTGGGTGGGCGACAACATGAAGTTCTTCGGTATGTCCTAAAGAATGGGTGCAAAGGCAGACACACAGACTTTAAGCAAGTATTCACTGAAGGCCACACAACCAGCCTCGAAAAGTAGGCTCAATCGTAGGCATCGGGAACTAACAACTCTACATAATGAGGTATGCAGTATGTTTTCCTAAACTCTGCTAGTTTCAAAGAAGTTATGGAAGATGAAATTTTGGCAGCCCCCCAATCTGCCTCGTAATCTATAGGCTCATCGATCATACTATACTAGTCTTCCGACCCCCTACCACAGATTCTTCTCCAAACCTAGCCACGGTGATTGCCCTAGATGCCTCAGAGGCCATTATAGTTTAAGAAAATGGTGAAAAATTACGAAAAGTTGAACAAAGATTATGAAATCCCTTTCACAGGGGAATACCTAAAGAATGAGATCTAGAAACTCGCTGGAGAACAAAGGAATGCCAAAAAACTTCTGAAATGAAGAGAGCAAGAGAGAATTCGAAGAAATTTTTACAAAGGTAAAAGTCTCCAAATGGTATGATTTTAGTTTTTATATAAGGAGAAGTTGAATCTCAGCCATTGGATTGATGCCCAATTAATCTGAGGCATCCAATCCAATGATGAATCTGAACCATAGAATTCAGACGGTTTATGCCACTAATGCCTCAGATTACGTCGTGAGTATCACATCATAAAGCATGAATACTTTCCACAAAATAAAACATGCTCATCATTGGCTATCATTACGCATTTAATGTAACGGTCGTATGTTTATTGGAAGTTGTATCACTACAGCTACTCCGCCTTGGAAACATGCAAAACCGTCTAATCGTGTGCACCAATATCGAAGTCAATCAATGTGAATTCCAACCTCGACAATTCACTACCTCAGCTTCAATATGAAATTCAGCTAATCTCAAATAATTTAGCCTCAATAGTTCAGCTATAGAACCGCCTCAGCTTCAATATGAAATTCAGTTAATCTCAAATAATTCAGCATCGGCAGTCCAGCTATAGAACCACCTCAGCTTCAATATGAAATTCAGCTAATCTTAAATAATTTAGCCTCGGCAGTTCAGCTGTAGAACCGCATCAGCTTCAATATGAAATTCAGCTAATCTCAAATAATTTAGCCTCAATAGTTCAGCTATAGAACCGCCTCAGCTTCAATATGAAATTCAGTTAATCTCAAATAATTCAACCTCGGCAGTCCAGCTATAGAACCACCTCAGCTTCAATATGAAATTCAGCTAATCTTAAATAATTCAGCCTCGGCAGTTCAGCTATAGAACCGCCTCAGCTTCAATATGAAATTCAGCTAATCTCAAATAATTCAGCCTCGACAGTTCAACTATAGAACTGCCTCAGCATTAAAGCTTCCGTGTCTTTCTTTCAACACTGCTTCAGCACCACATATCCATCTATTGCAAAGTAAGCCAAACATCAATCAACTATTGAATTCCATGCATAGTATAACTATCTTTGCTTGGACTTGTGGGACTAGTATGATGGACTATAAATTTCAAAAACTTCCTTAACATCATTGCTGAAATCCACACATGACATAAATAATCATACATGGACTTGGGGGACTATTGTTATAACTTGTTACTAGCATTTGCTATGTAGCCAACCTAGAGAATTTGTGGACCACTTCTACCGAACCGTCTGCCATCGAAGACGAGGCCCAAAATGGTAGCTTCCGAGGCCCACTGCTAATCTGAGGCTCTACCCCAGCTAGTGATGGTCCACGTGCAAAGATTTGTTGATGATGAAGATCTTTATTTGAATGACTGATGTGACATTTGTAAAAAGTATATTTGTGTCTTGTCCTGTCAATGTAAGAACATTAAATACTTTGACAAGTTAGGAAGATCAACTTGATGGCTATGATTTGATGTTTTGGCCGAGGAGATGAGGTCACGTGTAATTTGATCTAAGGGTCATCATTCCATTTGTAATACTATAAATACCCCCACCATGTAACAAATAGGACTAATGCAACTTTAAATATTTGGAGCAACTTATTTGGTTCTCTTACATTGATTTACAATCTTTAATTTGAGTTCTTAGCAATTGGTAATTATTATACAATCGTATCCCGTTACCCTGTCGGAACCCGAATGAAAACGTCTCGTGTCGTTGAGCTTCTCCCACATCCAATTTCGGAGTGATCTTGACCGTTGATTTGTCTTAACATGTCGCATTTAGCTTGCGTATGCACAAGTTGATCCGGTATCTATTGACAGCATATTTTAAGGTCAACAAAAGTGATATTGATCATAATCATAAATGTAAAATGTGTGGAAGTCAAAATGTCTTAACTCTCTTTCGTTTTGTCGAAAAAATTAACGAAGCCATAGATTTAATTTATACTGATATATATGATTTAAATATTTTATAAACTAGACATGGTAAAAAGTACTTTATCACTTTATTGATAATTGCACTCCGTATTGCTATGTGTATTTACTCAAATGCAAAGAAGAGGCAATTGAAGTGTTCAAACACTATAAATTAGAGGTTGATAATCAACTTAAAAAAAGATGAAGGCAATAAAAACTGATAGAGGCAGTGAATATGATTCTTCATTTGAACAGTTTTGTCCAAAACAAAGAATTATTTATCTAACAATGGTATCTTATTCTCCTCAATCTAATGAAATCGTTGAATCCGAGAACATTGAAGGAGATGATGAATACAATTTTGATGCATATTCACTTGTTACAAAAATTACTTCCATTCATATGCTTATAGCAGTACCATATGAAATAGTTTGGGTATTTATCAAATGAATGATAGAATGTCATTCTTGAATGGTGAATTAGACGTAGAAGTTAATACGTAGCAACTAGCGGATTTGTTTCCTCGAGAAAAGAAAAAAAGTATGTCGACTTGTTCAATCGCTTTATGGGTTAAAGCAAGCTAAAAAATGTCATGAAAAAATTGATACAGTTGTGGTGTCAAATGATTTCAATATTAATGAGTGTGACAAATATGTGTATTTTAAGAAAACTCATAATAGATATGTCATGTTTTGTTTATATATAGATGACATGCTAATTATGAGTAATAGCGATACCATAATTCAATCTACAAAGATGATGATAAAGAGTAAGTTTGATATAAAGGATTTGAGTGTCGCTAGTGTTATATTAGGAATTAAAATTTCTAGAACATCTAATGGACTCACGTTGTCTTAGTAACAAAATATTGAGAAAATTCTTGATAAGTTCAAGAAATATAACATTCTTCCGTGAATAGAGCAACTGATGCTAGTATGCTTCTCCTTTCAAATATTGATGAATGTAAGTCTCAACTAGAATATTATTGTCTTATTAGCAATTTAATGTATTTCATGAATTGCACGAGACCTGATGTTGCTTACAATAAAAGGAGGCCAAGTCGGTATATGAGTAACTCCAGCACTAAGCATGGAAAGGAAATTGTTAGAATTTTAAGGTATTTAAAATATATCAAGAACTTTGGATTTGTACAATTCTGTATATCTAGCATTACTCGAAGAATGGTGTGATGCTAATTGAATATCCGATACTAAAGGGTCTAATTCCACAAGTGATATGTCTTTAAACTTGGAGCTGTAACATTATCTTGAAAATCTTCAAGACAAACTTGTATAGTAGATCGATAATGGAATCCAGTTTCATTGCTTTGGACTAAGTTAGGGAAGAAACCGAGTTGCTAAGAAACTTTTTAGAAGATGTTTCATGCAATCAGCAATTAAAGGGTAAAAAATGTCATGCATAACTATAAATTTTCGATATATACACAACAGACACAATACTATTAGACAATTGTTGTATACTGGAATTATCTCTATATATTATATAAAATAAAAAAGAATATTGTGGATTCGCTAACTGATACGTGTAGGTTCTACACTTATTCAAGGCCCTAAATCATAATATTTTATTGTCTTTTGGATAAAATTCTAATCTAAATTATGTTATATTGTATTTTGTAGGTAAAATTTTATGTTTGATGAAGAATTGAAGAAAAGAATGCAAAAATGACGAAAAATGGCAAATTCTAAATATGAAACCTTGGAGAGAAATAATGCATTAAAATGGGTTAGAGTTAAATGGGCCTTTGGACTTGTATTGAAAATTTTAATTGGACATCAATGTGGCTGAAATATATATATACCCACATGCAGAAACAGAAAAGATGAGAGAAGAAAGAGAGAAGAAAGAGGATGCTAGAGAGAGAAAGAAAAGAAAATAAAAAAAGAGAGGGAAAAGGAGAAAAATGGCTGCTGGCAAGGAGAAAAAAAAACCTTGCTGTTGGGAGAAAAAAAAAATAGAAGAGAGAGAAGAAGAATGGAAGAAAGATAGAAAGAAAAGAAAAAAAATGGGAGTTTTTCCTTGAAGTCAAAGTTGGTTGCTGTAAAAGGGAGTTATATACACACGCTTACACACGGGCAAGAAAGGAGGCGTGACAAATATAAATCTCATGTTTCATCAATTTTTGGTGATATCATTTCACTTTTGCGTATTTTTTATTACAGTATGAGTAACTAATTTTCATATTATGACAAATAATATAGTCGACTTGTAATCCTTTATTCTTCTATTCAAGATTTCTGTGATTTATTTATTTATATGTTGGTTTTACTATGAGTTTAATTCATTGAACTAATTGATCACTAATTTGATGATTATGTGAATCTCTTACGAATCGATATGTGAGTTTGAGATTTAGACCATATAGTAAAATTCGATAAATTAGTATAACATATATAGATACATAACTAATTATTGCGGTCATAATATGAATTATTATAACTTGTGTTTCGTTTAAATAAAATTAATTCACGTAGAGATATATAATTGAATTAATTAAATAAACTGAATGAGAATTCGAGAGGAATAAATTGAATACAATAGAAGAATTCGATCGAACACTACATTAGGTTATAAATCTCGAATTAAGAATTAAGGTGATCAATAGATGAAATTGTTATGCCCTAATATTCATCACATATTTGAATTTTCAATCAACAGTTGTTTGCAATCTTTTTATATTTTAAATTAGTTAAAAGTGGTTATGAAAAATAATTATAATCATCGTAATTATTTACTTGCTTAAATCAAATATGAGTTAGAAAAATTTGATTAAGTCCCGAAGTATAGTTTTCGTGGGAACGATAATCGGACTCAAATGTCCACTATACTGCTTGTTATGATATCGTACACATACGATATAAAAAACGCAATACTTTTCAAAACATTGCTATTTACATTTTTTGTCTTTTGACACAAATTAATTACATCTCAATAATTATTCTTGCAAGAATTAAATTTTATTTAAAAATGAAAGGAATTGATTTTTTATTTAAATAGAAAACTACAAAATTTTAAAATACTTGAACTCTTCGTTTAATCTGCTTATAGATCTTTTGTGTCTGTTTTTATTGGTGAGTTTTTTTGAAAGAAGTCAATATGATATATTCAGTTCTTGCATATTTATGAATACAAAAATAAATAAAGTTGCTCAATTTTTTATAATTTGATTTTTCAAAATTTCAAATACTGTTGGTAATTTTATCTTTATTCGCTTAACCACTGTTTTGTATTAATTAAAATTTAAATTAAAATTTCAATCAAAGTCATCAATTAATTTTAACTACATATTTCATGGATTTTACAACTTTTCAACCACGTATTTAATCAACTTTTATTAAAATATGCTAAAAAAATTATTTTAATTTTCACCAAATAAGGACTTAATTCAAAATAGAAGAAAAAAGTATTATTATTTTTAATGAAAAAGGAAATTATTTTTGTTTGAGCTAAAAAGAATGTTATCTTCTAAACTATGGATCCTATCGTGTGCTAACTTGCATGGGGCAGATGATTAGCAAGCCCATCATACTGTGTGTGATTAATGCCTTCTTGAAATTTGCTAATTAAATTATTTGGTTGACAGCTAATTTCCAGCATGTTTTGTAACCTTTAGATAATTTATTTTTAAAGAAAAAAAAAAGTTTTCATTTTACTCTCTTTTCATTGACAAAATAAAATACTTAATTATTTTTAATTTTGATCAACGAGAATTATTTTTATAAAATTTATTATTTACTTGTCAGCAAACTTTTAAACTTATTATACATGGACTACTTTAAAGCATCTTCAAAGGACTTTCTATTTTTAAAAAACATATTTTACAATTTAGAGAGCATATATAAATTTAGAGAGTAAAAATCTTTAGGTACTTTAATAGACCATTTATATTTAACACTTAATTCTACCATTCTCCAAAAATATTTATTTTTTCCCTATATTTTATTTTCACCAATTTCGTTCCAAATTATTATATTATTTTTGTCCATTAAAAATTAAAATACTTTGAATACATTTATTTGTAGAGAGTGGATTTAGCTCTTCAGATTTAAAGAGTCAAACTCACTTTTTAAATTAAAATTTTAATTT
>CAIGRN010044547.1:0-17918 GCA_903798345.1 Fraxinus anomala
TGCTTAGAGGGGATGATGCATTTGAGTTGCAGGTGAAACTTCTGAAGCAAGTTCCCGAGGAGTATCCATACAAAGACGATGAGTAATGTGCTTCCTTTTCCTCTAGAGATACAATCTATGATTTGTGTAATTTTACCCTTCTTTCTAGACCTAAAC
Organism: Fraxinus anomala; assembly: GCA_903798345.1. NCBI lineage: Eukaryota > Viridiplantae > Streptophyta > Magnoliopsida > Lamiales > Oleaceae > Fraxinus > Fraxinus anomala. The sequence continues at coordinate 157 of CAIGRN010044547.1, forward strand.
ACCTTTCAATGCAATGCCCTTGGCCAATTTTTTTTGATAAAGGTACTCAAAAATGCAAATTTCGAATGTATTTGGTGGTGTCATTGTTTCGATAATATTATAGTTGCATCACTTGCATTTTAAAAGTTAATGTTTGACTTTCATCCTTCAATTTTAAGGAAATCATAATATTATCCAAATAGATTATCTGGGTTGAAATGTGCTGTGATTTTATCCAGAAATTAAGAGTAAAATGACTGTATTGAGCAATGAAGAGATCATTGAATTTTGCTTTTGAATTGCTGTTCCTATTCCACTCGGTAAAAGACACTATCAGTGTAATAGTTATTGGACTAATCCAATAATATGATAGAGGGAAATGTCATTTGTGCACTTCAAAGTGTACGTCATTGCCTTTGTTTATAAAATTGTTGGAGTGAAAACCATTTTTTTTTTTAAATTGTCAAATGACAGGTTGACATGCGGCAAACTGTCAAACTTGGTGTATACCAAAGTGTACACCAAGCATGATTGTATTATAGATGGGTTGGATTTCAATCGTGCCAGCTAAATTGTCAAGTGTAATGCATGTTTGGCTACCCTTATTTTCTATAATAAATAATTTTGAAAAATATAAGTATTGTTTTACTTTACTTAAAAGTAAAGGAACGTGAAGACTATAGACGCCAATTGACGTTTGCTACCACCCACAATAAAACCAGACTATGATCTGTTTAAATGTTACTTTTTTAATTAGTAAATTAATGTTACGTTTTTTAATGAATAATTTTTATTCATTAAACCCTAGTCGAAATATTCATGATCATGTTCTGTAAGGACCCCTGCTTAGGTTCGAGCGCTCGGAGGAAATCTGGAAATGTCTCTTCTCGAAGTTCTCGTGCCTAGCATGAAAATAGACGGTCAACTTAATTTTGATCGTCTATGGCATGTCTATACAAAAATAAATAAATAAATAAGGCTTGAGCTCTTTGGAAAGTGATATTTTCTTATTTGAATTTCAGTTCTGTTCAACAATTTTTAAAACTTAAAAGAAATAAATTCAAGAAATATTCACCCAAATCTATTTATGTAAAGTTTCTATAAATTTTGAAGGCATGTGTGTGTGTGTGTATATATATATATGTATATATTACTTAAAATAATATTAAAAATAGAGAATATTATTATTTCGTTATACAGGCTAATGTTGTAAGGCTTGAAATTTTTTGAATCGTGCTACATTAGGCTCTAATCTTGTACAAGTTTCTCTATCCAGGGGCGGATGGAGAGGTGGGCTGGGATGGGCTATAGCCCAGCCTTGTCTCCAGTCGTAGAAATTGGAAAATTTATTTTGTTTGTTTTGTTTAATTCAGATAATTTTCTAATAAAATTGAACAAGTCCAATTATATTCTATATGAAAAAATGTTGTAAGTGAAGTTTAATATGTTGGAATTATTAAGTGTACATTTTTTTTCCTTCATTTTACTCTCAACCATTAATTTAAAATTTGTCTAACTGAAATAGACACAATGCATTAATTAGTTTTTCACATGAAAGTCGTGCATTTATCATGTCATCTATTAAGCATATGATGATTGATACACTCACGTGTTGAAATTTTATCGATTTTTTTTAAATATGCTCAAAACATTGAAAACCACTGAGTTGATACATGCAAAAGTTGAACTTGTAAATAATAAAATATATATTGGTGAAAACACTTTTGGACATTGTACTTTTTAAGTGAATTTCATTTCCAATCCAAGTTCAATGTTCAAATTAAATCTATCATTGTTAATTAGATTCATTATCCTACAATTAATCTCCATACTTCAAAAATTAAAAATCAATGTATTAAAATAGTATATTTTGTTAAATTAAAATAGTTTAAACTTATAGAAAATGACATTTAATATTAATATATTAATAATTAAGTGCGATTTAAGTTAAATTTGAAAATTAAATAAATGAAATTATGAAGGTGAATATTATAATTTAATTAGTTGAGATTCAAAATCAAATTAGTCAATTAGACATACATTTAGAAAATGATTTTGATTGTCATTTAAATTTTTTTTTGTTATGTCACTATCCAACATTGAAAGTTTATGAAACAATTGGGTAGCAGAATNCATACATTTAGAAAATGATTTTGATTGTCATTTAAATTTTTTTTTGTTATGTCACTATCCAACATTGAAAGTTTATGAAACAATTGGGTAGCAGAATATTTATAAAAGACACTATCACACATTAGAAATTTATGAAAACATTTGAGAGAACTACATCTATAAAATGAACATGTTATCCAATATTTCTATATGGCCTTAGAATTGTGATTTATGAGATCCATTCATGAAGTTAAAATCTTTTAAATTTAATCTTGTGTATTTTAGAGCATTTTTTATGATATAAGTTCATTAAAATAAATTAAATTTCAACTCAGCCGAACGTATTTTTTTTTGGTTCCCCCATGTCTCTATCCAATTTTTTTACCCCGATTCTTCGTAGAGCTTTATATCTTTATAAATGTTACACGGAATAGATCAACGTAATTCACGAAATTCCTTTGTCTAATTGAAGAATTGAATTGATACAGAAAAAGACTTCAACTAAATCATGTCGTTGCTTGACTTTCACGTGCCACACTGGATACACTGCAAGTGCAAAGCCATCACCAAAAGAGATTCCGTTCTTCTGCGCTAGTTCCTGTTTACTTCCACTTCATATATCGCTCCACCGCGAGTAGATTTTCCGGTATGGTGGAGAGCGGCGACTTCGGAGGATGTGGCAAGTGTTGCTGCAGCTTCATATTTACCTTAGGTTTAACAGCTCTCTTCATGTGGCTAAGTTTACGTACCAGAAAGCCCACTTGCTCTGTACGGCAGTTTTTGGTTCCTTCACTTAACAGAACCGACAATTCCACTACCACCAGGAACAACCACACGATTTTCTTTGTCGTCAAGCTTGATAATGGGATGAAAGACAAAGGCGTCCACTATGATCCCATAAATTTCACCTTTTTCTATGGTCAAAATTATAGCTTTCCTATAGCCACCTACACAGTGCCAGGGTTCTACCAGGGTCACGGTAAGCACACTGACCGGAGAGCGCTGCTGGAGGCCAACGGAGTGCCGTGGGTGGCAGCTTTTGAGGCTGTTTCAAATGGTTCCACGGTGGCTTTTAGAGTGGGATTGGCTACTAGAGTGAAGTTCAAGATCTCGTTTTTTTATACAAAGAGACACAATCTGATTGTGAAGGCGGATATACCGGTGGACGACTCCGGTAAGAAAAAGAATAAGAAGGGTATTAAACTCAAGTCCAACGCACCCCTTCAGAGTAGCCATAGGCTGAGACTGGAATTTGTCGTGGTTATTTTCACTTTCTTGATAATCTTTTTGCTGTAAATCTTATATTTTGTTTGGTTAATTCATGGCTAGAATCTTCTATGATTTGAGGTTCTTTCAAATAGTTGTGTGTTTGTTAGGTATAATTACATATCCATCTGTGACAATTTATCCAACCAGTGAATTTTCAGAAATCCACAACCCCATATTTAACAATTTCCGGGTTCCATTTGATACGTGAACTTATTATATAAAGACTGATTTCTGCTGCTTTTGTTCTTGTCGCTAGATTGGACTAATCAGTTTCGACTCACTCAACTTGGTTGTTCTTCTATTGTATCTAAAGTTGGTCTGAGGGACTACTGTGGGCCAAAATTATAGAGGATATTGTGAGATAGTTTGAGGCAGACGTAAACACGTGTTACCCTGTATTTCTTACTCTAGCTTAGACAATTATGAATTGGTTGTAGTATTGCAAAAAGAAGTTCTCATATTTCTCATGAATTCCTTCCAATTCAAGCCATACTCCTTCCTTTCCCATTTCGATTCATTACCATCTTCCACAGGGAAACAGCCTTTTCGACATGCCTGATGGCTACGAATAGTGGTGATTGTATTAACTGCTGCTGCTACACTATCAATTTAGGCTTAGCAGCTCCGCTCTTCTTGTTAATAATTTAAATGCTTTCGCGCCTAAACGATGCCCAATTCCACGCCATTTTGTCTGAATTTGTGTTAACGACTTTGGTGAGAAAATCAAGAAAGAAGTCACCACACTAAATTATAGGCGCACTGGAGCACTAGCTTGACCATATGTGACTAATCTGCTACTTATTTTACGGTGTCCTAATTGCTTGATTGTGAGTACAAATTCTGTTTTGGTATTGATACTGCTACTTCAGTTTCATGAATTTTACTATTTTAATTTAGTAATGGAAGGGCATATACTTGTAGCTTTACAGTTGGGTTGACATGTAGTATAATGGTTCTTTGTTTTCTAGCAGTGTACTCTTTCGAAATGAATGCCCATATATAGTAATCATTTTGTGTGGAGGTTACCTTTCTGCCTATATCCAAGAAAAGGAATGAGCTATCAATGTGGATTGTAGAAGCATGGGAAAATGGAATAATAAGCACATTCTCGTGATTATAATTGGAGAAGTTTTTGCTTAGCTTAATACTATTTATATAATGGATTTCATAAGGATATCTTCATATGGATGGAATTTTAGTATCCAAATTTGACTTCAAGTTTGAAAATCAGGCAATAGATTGTTCTACAGTAGAATAGATGACATCTTACATGTTTGAAGGCTCGCAATATATATAGTAAGCCAGCTTAAGAAAATCTCCACACCAGAACTGCTAGTGTAAAGAGTAGTGATTTCCTCTATATTACAAAAATTCAAGTGACATTAAGTACAGGAAACATGTATCTGAGAAATCAACTAGTTTAGATTTAGCTGCTTCATTTTACTGGTAAGGAGAGTTGCCACCTTGTAGTTTAACAAGCGAATAATAGGCACCACTATTTCCCACTGAGAGTAGACTTCTTTGATCACAGCAATGGTATTAGATTTCTGTATCGTATATAATCGATGAGCCGCAACGATGCATGTTCGACCACCCATCATCTTCTCTAGTGCTTCTTGAACCATGCTTTCTGATACACTATCAAAAGCACTGGTTGCTTCATCCAGCAGCAGGATTGTAGGTGTTGTTATTTGAACAACAAAATAGGGGGGAAAAAAAACTGCAGGGAACACATTTCTTATTCATTTCATAACTCTTAAATAGAGTTTTGTTTAACAGAAACACTAACAATACTCCTAAAATCAAGCCAATGAAAACAGTATTAACAAAATCATATAGACTTGATCTTTTATCACCAGTTGAGCACCTTTATTCCAGCATATTCTTAAACATGTGCAGCTTTTTATGGCAATCTGTTAACAGTAGGGTCCTTCAATATTGCAAGAGCCAAAGCTATTCTTTGTTTCTGGCTTCCAGATAGCTGAACCCCTCTTTCTCCACAGTAGGTCTCTTGTCCATCTTTCATTCCACTGTAATCAAGTAAATGAATTAAAAATTTACAAGAAGTATTTGATTTAGATTCTCTTTGCATAAAATATTTCTTTTGGGAAAAATGTTTTAAAGATTCCGTACCTTATAAATTCATGTGTATTAGCGAGTATTGCAGCCTTTCGTATTTCAGATTCTGGGGCATTCTGTTTCCCATAGGCAATGTTCTCATTTATGGTTCCTGTGAAGAGCGTTGGCTCCTGAACGACTAACGCAATTTGTCAAGGTTCTCAAATTATACTCCTTTATGTCCTTATCATCAATAAACACTGATCCCTTAATTGGATCGTAAAATCTCTCAATGAGTCCAATAATTGCCGATTTCCCCGAACCACTCTGGTCAACTAATGCGACAGTGGTTCCTGATCCGATTTTAATGTTGAGGCCCTTTAGTATGAACTGGTCAGGTCTTGATGGAAAAGCAATGAACACATTTCTTAGCTCCACACGGTCCCTAATGTCATTCTTCATTGCATCAATTTGCCATGAGTTCTCTGGATCAATCTCACTCTTTCTGTCAAGGATTGCAAAAACTGAACAAACAGCATTACTTCCTCTTGACAAATCTTTTGTCATGCTTCCGGCTTCTGCAATGGTATATGCATTGAATAGAAGTGCTAGAAAGGCTTGGAATAGTCGCACCGGAGATATTAAACCTTGTGATAATAACTTCCCTCCATACCAGTAAGCTAAAATTATAGAAGCTGCTGCAAGAAACTGCGAGCTAAATAGGCCAACACTTGCAAACCAGGATTGTCTAATACTCTCCTTCCTTAGGCTTTCTAGTGTGGCTCTAAAGAGCACCACTATCCTTTTCTGAGATGAAAATGCATGTATAGTTCGATAGTAGTTGGCTTCCTTAGTTTTGTGCAATTTCAGCTTTTGTCAACATACTCTTCATCAGAGTACTCGTTGAATAAAAGTTTCCAATGAGTAAGGGCTGAGCTTCCATCATCACACGGACTAGCCGCCATGTTAACACGAGTCCTAGTGTGGAGGCAAAGACAGCTCCAAAAATTGCTTGAGTTAACAGTGACAAGCAATCTCCAACAAGTGAGCGAACCATGTTGGCTTCTGTTGATATTCGTGCACATATTGCTGCACTTGTGTTTTCACTTTCATCAAACCAACCAATCTCAAAAATCATGTTTTTCCAGCAGCATCTCCCATACACTTTTAGCTAACTTTTCTTCCATGATAGCAAAATTGTAGTGCTGCAGAAGGTTGTGAAGAAGTTGAAAACTCCAAGGCCTACAAATACGAGAGAATATCCTCTTCATGAGATGCGATGGACGATTTATCTGTCCTGAAGTAAACCGCTATAAGTGCTCCCATGCAATACGCGTTAATTGGTTGAACAGCTCCCGAGCCTATTGCTCCTAAGCACACTAACAAAGCTCTTTCCCCATTCAGGTGTGTTCATGCTCAGTAAACGCCACTGTGATGGAGCAGGATGAGATGGACCATTAAAATCTTCATCATCACTATCGTATGTGCCCTCATATTGAATTGAGTACGGAGCTGAGTAGGAGTAGGGTGTACTCCTTGAAAATGCTGGGCTAAATGGGTGTAAAGCTGGAGTGTTTTGTGCACTTGACCTCACACTCAATGGGGTTGGAGGGATACTCATCTTGTGGTGATTTTTTCCTTCAATCTGATGGTTAGAATTACTTGTAGTATCATTTTCAGTTACAGATTGTTGCAACTGAACCATTTTGAAGTACTCTCCATCATTCAGTTGCATAAGCTCGTTGTGTGAACCTGATTCGACAACTCATCCCGACTGGAGAACCACAATCAAGTTACTCATCTTGGTTATAGAGAGACGGTGTGCTACAACAATAGCTGTCCTTCCTTTAGGTGCCTGGTCTATAGCTTTCTGTACAATTCTTTCAGATTCTGCATCCTATGCACTTGTAGCTTCGTCGAGAAGCGTGATTTTTGGATCTCATATCAAAGACCTTGCTATGGCTATTCATTGTTTTTGTCCTCCTGATAACTGACTCCAAATTGCCCAACCTGGAGATTACCATATCCTGTAAAAATTATTGGAGATGCTTAAAATTATAAGACAGCACGTATGGTCTCGAACCAAATGACGGGGGAAAAGAATTCATAACAAGAAAGGCATTAGGATTAGTCTTACTTGAGTTTCATATGCATCTGGTAACTTCATAATGAAATCATGTGCATTTGCAGCATTGGCTGCTTTCTCTACATCCTCTGTCGATGCTTCCTCCTTCCCGAATAATATATTTTCTTTTATAGATGTTGCAAAGAGGATTGGTTCTTGAGATGAAGCCTCTTTATTTTGTACCCATCCAAGAAAATTTCTCCTTCTATGGGTTCATAAATTCTTTGCAGCAGGGAAATGATGGTGGACTTTCCAGAGCCGCTAACCCCAACGAGACCGACGGTTTTCCCTGCTGGAATTTTAAGATCCAAGCCTTGCAATATGAGCGTATCTGGTCTTGATGGGTAAGTAAAGCAGACCCCCTTGAATTCAATTTCTTCTCTCACATGACAGAGCTTTTCCCTTCTTATCATCAAAATTTATGGCTGGTTCGCGATCAATCATCTCTGTAATACGAGTAGCAGCAGCCTTTGATTCCGCAATGGCAGTGAGATTGGAAGGGCAATGAAAATATTTTTGCAAAACACAGAAAACAGTAAGTTTTCGAGTTTGATGTGAAGGATCAAGCCAGCTGATCATTAAAAATCTATTGATGAATAAACTCACAATCTTCCCATGAGAACGTTGAATCTGGCTACAAAAATGTCTCCACCCTTTTCTCCTTTTCTGCTAACCAGAAGAGATCCAACCCAAGCTTGAAATCCCATGCTCCCCATTATTAAGGCTCTTGCAAAACCTTGCTTTATTCCCTACTCCATAGGGTTTTTGCAGTGCATGGCTGAACTTCTCGATGGTTTCATTCTCGGCAACATTGGAATATACAGTTCGGAAAGAGGAAATTGCTTGTTCTGCAATTCCACCGGCGACTGCATAAGACTCTATCATCTTCATTGCCACATTCATCATCATCTTTCCAAATCCAAGTCCGGGGACAATGAACATTATGGTTAATTGTATAGCAGCCAAAGTGAGCCTCCATGATAGCAAAAAGGCAAATACGAGGCGGAAGATGAAGGATGACATATAGGCTAGGCAGTCAGGTATCTGCACAAAAATAATAATCTTTCAAGTTTTGAGTCAACTAAAATGACCAAGTATAGGAAATAGAATCATTTTCATTATTCTTAGTGCATGTTCGGTACACAATACTAGATAAGGTATCATAAGCAAGATTTTGAATTATTCCTCTATACAGAGCGTGCTATTTTAGTTTTGTGCAAGAAGATCCTTTAATTTTCTGAAATATAAGTGATCAGTCATGTGATTATACTTGGATGGGTATCAATGCTGTTATTTTTCTCTTTCTTGCATTATATGGTCCATTCCCATTTAAGCACTGATTTTGAGTTTTTCATAAGAGAAAATTTGGTGCTGTTGGAGTAAATACCTTCTCTCCTATGGTGATTTGGATCGTATTGGAATCAGCAGATATTGTCGTAACAACTTGATAAGTTTGTGAAGAATCAGCTGCCTGTGTGTTAAAGAAACCGACTTCTTGTCAGGACAGATTTCAGGTACTCTAATCTCATCCTAGAAGTCTGCCTCTCTGCTGTTCTTGCCCAATATAATCCTTCTGTAAAAAAAGACTCGAGGAGACATTAAAAATGCATCTAAGAATCATGGTAAAATATACATAATCTGTCAATTTGTTGTAAGATTTGATGCTCTAGATAAAAGCAGATAGTCCAACCCTGATGGCCACGTAGAGTAGCCTTCGTGTGTACTGCCAGAAAAGTGAGTAGCATGTTAGTCGAATGTAAACAACAAATTCCTCATATTGGTGAAATTATGCATTCCAGCATATGTACAACATACATACATATATAGGGCATGTTTGGACAAGCTTTTGCATCTACTTTTTGTGGGGGAGCTTACTAAAGAAGTCACTGTCAGTTAACTTCTTCTAAAAACTCATCTAATCAGATAGAACTTTTAGAAAATTATCCCTTCAGGTCCAAGCTTTTCAAAATCACGGCCAAACGCCAATAGTTCATTCGTATGAAATGAGACTGAACTGTTAAGGTTTCCGTACTCATTGATAACAGCACTGAGTACAAACATCATAAGAGGGATTTGCATTCCATCTCCAATGCTGCCTAAAGTCCCAAAGAACATCAAAAACTTTTCGACTCTATCTGCATAACGAAAAATCCCGTTTTTCTTCCCCATTTCCTATGCCCCCTGAAGAGGGAGGGATCGACTAACTTTCAAAGAGAGAATTTCTTCAACTACTTTCAAGTACAAATAGCTTAGTTTTGTTACTTCTCATATAGAAATTTATCGATTCCCTTGGCTTAGTTTGCAGGCCATTATTAGTCAGGTAGTTGTTTTATAGTTGTGAAAAGGATCCAATGTTTTCCTATATTTAGCCGGCTGTTTGTTTGTTATCATTAGTTATGTTTGCTTTATCTGATGATTACAACTGTTCTTTGTGTTTGTCTCTCCATTTTATTAATTTCCTTGAAAACAAGTGTTTTCTGTGTTGTGAAAGCTCTATAATACACATATAGTGATTCTGGTGCGCAAAAGAGTTGCTTGGCGAACTAATTGACCGTGTTATGCTTTTACGAAATCAATTCCAAAAGTGAAAAAGTAATTTTTCTTGATTGCAAATATATGGAGTGAAGGTGATTATAAAGAAGCTCGTTTCAGGAGTAGTACGATCTAAATATAATGTGTTAGAAAAGAGAAGGTACATAATCTAAAACTAACATGCGCTATTCAAATTGCAAAGTATCTGGCTGTTTTTTTATCTTCCAACAAATCTAACATTAAACCAAATGGAGTGGAGAAAAATGGTGGGTTTTACCATTTGTACACGGGAAATGCACAAGATATTTTACAGGTGTTGAGATGGTAGCACTTGTATGGTTGTTGATTTTTTTTTTTTTCCTCATAAAAATTTGCTAACGGAATTCTGTACACTTCCCCTCTCAAACTCTCTTGCACACGTAGCATTATTAAAAAATGATTTAGATCAATCACAAAATGCTATGTTTTTTAAGGGTTATAGTTACTCACACAACACTGGTGCAACATTTGCATTGTAAATTCACCAAGTTCATTTCTTCACAAGGATAGCATCCTTTATTTAACTATGAGCATGTTCGACTAAGCTTTATAAAAATAAAAAATAAAATTTGAAATATAAAATGACAATTAGGGTTTTACTAATTCACTTTCAAATGTCAAAAAGGGATCATCTTTCCCTATCCATTGTTTCAATGTCATAATGTGGGACTCCATAAATTTTGGGCATTTTCTTTCTTTGTAAAACGTGCAAGTCGCCATTTCAAGAAGTAATGGACTCATTCCAGCCAAATGTAATATTCCCATTTGTTTTATTTTGTGTAATCTTAGTAGGAAAGAGTTTTGTTTAATAATCCAAATCAATTGGAATTTCGTTTCTATGGAGGAGTTTTAGGCTTGGTCTTACTTATATCGATATTTGGATTGGCTGGCATAATGTCTAATTAAACACAACTAGACGCGCAAATCAAGACGTGGTTAACCTATTGGCATTATGCACCAAACCATTATCGATTTGGTGTTGAAGGATTTGATAGAAGTATGTGTAAGTTAAAATGAGCCGTTCTTTATTTACAATTTCTCATAAGGATGTTAACTTGATAATGACACAAGATTAATGTCACCAAGAACACCGTTCAAAATGAAAAACAAATCAATTTTGGTCCTCCTTTAGCTTTCCCTTTTGTTGTAGGCCTTTTTGTAAACCGAATCTTTTTATACAATTAGAATTTTTGTAGACAATATTCTTGTACATTATATGCAGCCTACACAGCTTGGAAAATTAGCAAAATCTTATTTTATACTCATCCTGAGTCAACTATATAAATAATGCTGCCATCAATAAAAATATTTGTTCTTAATCACTTCACTCGAACTCGATAACATCGAGTTAAAACCAGCCTGAGAGAGTAAAAAACAATATCAAATCCAAAGAAGAATTGTACAATAGTCAATAAATTAGGAGCCCTTGATAAGGCAATTGGCAATACATCTATAACTTGTTAAGTGGATTTTATAGCAGATAATGAAAGACATTGTTAATATGAGTTGTCAATCCTATACAATATTGCAAACAACCATAAAAGCATATTTAGTACGCATATAGAACTCGACAAAGCTGTACAATTTTACAAATTCACGACCAATATTGTATTTGTCTAATATAGCACACCATGGATCAATGACATAATACATGTGTTTTTAAAGTTTCTTCACTCTTTTGGGTCGAAGAATTCCTTCCTCCCAGAATATTTTTCGTGAAACAATGCAATTTCAAAAATATTTTCGGAAAAATAGAGAATATTACAGAGACAGGAAAGGCCAAATATCACAGATTTTCACTCTGTTCATTCACAAAACTCTGAGGAAAGAATTTATGAAAGAAAAAATGTGACCATATGCCCCGAAAATATCACCTAGGGAGACCCCAAGTGATACGAGATATATACAATCTGATTCCAAAATTGTATCAACCATCATTTTTAAAGAAGAAAAAACAGAAAATTAGATCAATGGTAACCAAATGCCAGCTGAAACCGAATTGAAACACAACAAATTCCAATCCAAACAGACGCCCACAGATATATATTATCAATTCTGTTGACATAGATAACTTATGAAACAAACTTAAGTTCTTTGTCTTCCATGTATAACAAAAAGAAAAGATTCAACAAGTTTCACTGGTTTGGGGAAGTCATTCCATTAACCAGGACTTCATTATTTTACCTCTAAGCAGGTAAAAAAACAAGGGACACGATGATCACACCATGTATCTGCAAAATCCAAGCATTCTTCTTCCATAATACATCGCTAAGAGCTGACTCTGATCATTGTTACTCCCAGCACAACCTGGAATTTATGCATTACGTACATTCGCATTATCAAACAAAGAAAAATTTAGACACGGGGAGGGGAGAAAAAAGTTTTAAGGAAGTAAAATATGGCCATAAAGGTGGAGAGAGCTGAAAAACCATTGGAAAGAGGAAATCTTGAGTGACTCCAGAAATTCTCTCTCTATAATCCTCCTCCATGACCTATTGAGGAATATGAAATTAAGCAGGAGTCAAACTGAATAAAAATCTCTGCAATTATAGCCAGTTTACTAAATCAGCCAAAAGTTAGCTTCTAAATTTTAAGAATCTTTGCTCTCTTGAACATCCATTTTTAAGACTTTGCAGGCAGTTATCTTATTTATTTGTAACATATGAAACTCAAGTGTCTCTCTCAAATCCATATCGAAGTACTAAGCATCATTTGGCATATATAATATTGAACTATATAATTAAGAAAAAATCTTAAACTTACATGGGAGGAGGCTTTCAACAAATGGAAATGCGACAGGGGAACAATCGTCAAATTCATCATCTAGATAGTGTACAACCCAAGTATAGTCTTGTAAATTTAAGAAGCAGTAGCAATGGGATCCATCCATGAGCCTAATTATAAAAAATATCTCCTCCTTTATTGCAGCTACAGAGTTAAAATAGTGAATTTCCAATTCCAGTTCAATTTCAAGAGTGCCTCTTAAGTTCCAAAGAGACCGTTCAGGATTTATTAAATCCCATATCTCCATAGAAGGTCCGATATCATCGATTGCCACTGGATTATAAACTGGATAATCCACTCGCAGTAGTGACAAACAACCTTCTAGTTCGAACAGAAATGTCCATTGATGCATTGCAGAGGGAAACTCAATTCTCAAAAAATTCTCATTCATGTCAACAGAGAGGATGTGATCAGGAATTCCAAATTCCACTTCTGAACTCACCATCCAATACATTCTACCACCCACACATACATAGGAAGGGTAGTATGGGCAATTGGGATTAGGCTTAGGACCATTTTTTACCTCAGAAATAGCTGTCCATGTTGCAGTATCAGAGGAATATACTTCACATTTGTACTTCCCATATTCTAGTTCATATGAATCGCGGAAAAACCGAAATAGTTTGTATTTGTTATTTTCAGGGTCAAAGACAAGCCCAACTGATGGAGTATCTATTGATGGACTCCCTTTAGGAAGCAATATGATTTCTTGAGTTGTAGGATTAAAAATATGGATGTCCATATCTTCCCGTTCATCTTGGTTGACACAACATATGAGACCATTCAAGAAACAGATTATGTCAGGAGAAAATATATTACCAAAACCAGGGGTGGGAATCTCACGATCTATTGTTCCACCCCCCTCCATCAAATACAGATGAGTAACTATATCTGAGGAATCAGAGTAAGGGCAAATAATATATTTAGGGTTCTTCCTGGAGAAGCTTAGTTGCAATTCAGGAAAGTGTGGTTCAGAAATCAACCCCAACCAAAGTTTTGAAACAGATTTGCACACTAGTGCGGCTTTAACAGGAAGTCTTGGGAGAATGTTGGCCAAGATTTCCTCAATGTGTCCAATTTCAGACACATTATTGCATTGCAAGCGGCCACAATCATTTCTCGTCTCAGACATATTATAGCGGTTCGTAACTTCTGGTAACAGGAGAGCAGATCTTTCATGTCAATTGATTCATCTGCACTAAAAAATCATCAGTTAATTTTTGAGGAATACGAAAAAAAATCTATTAAACAGCAATCAGGAATCTCTCCACAAAAGTGTATTATATTTTTTCTTTTATTGTCTTTTTTACTCTCTCTCCCAGAGCACACAGCTATCCAAACTCAAGATCCACGAATTATGAAATCTACCAATCAATTCCAATTTACTATTTGTACAGGATACCAAAATTTCAAGTCAAACAATAAGAAAAGGGAAAGGAAAAGGTATACAGCAAAATCACCATGTTTAAATTAGTTCTACCACTTGCTTTGAGAAAAAAATAATATTGCAACTACATATAAAACTCACATATACCAAACAGACACTAAACCCTTTTGAGCTAAAATAGTAAGGTTTTCATCCTCAACCAAATAGAGAGAGAGAGAGAGAGAGAGAGAGAGAGAGAGAGAGAGGAGAAGAACGAGATTTGGAGAAAAGGTGAAGGGGAATAGATTATATATAGCGGGAAAGGCGGGCGGAGTTCTCTAGGGATATATAGGAAAGTGATATTTCCTGGGTTAAGAGCCCATTTTTTGGTTTTATGTGAAAATGGGACGAGGGGTGGGGGTTGTTTGTTATAAATCAGTGAAGCTCGCTAAACTTTGAGAGGAATTTCATTTTAGCTACTCAATTTTTGATGTTCCAAACTCACGATCGAAGGTTTAATTCCGTTTTAGCATGACCACTAGTAATATGTGCATCACAAAATTTAATGTCATTGTGGCAATTCCCTTATATGGACACAAAATTTAACTGTCGTGGCAATTGTACACTTGCAAAGAAATTCTAGTACGAAGATTTTCATAACAAGACATTCATACTTAGGATCACTAGTTGCGACATTATGAGCTAGACATGAAGAGTAAACTTCAGCTTCAAGTTTCTACACTTGTTGATTTATGTGGGCAATTGACTAAGAGTAGAAAGTCGGAGACATATATTATGGTATCAAGTTGATTCGTCTTGCATTGACTTTACAAGTTTCTACAACGAATACTTAGCAAGCATTTTCAACAATGAAACAAGTAAAGACGAATCTTAGTTAACAAAATGAAGGGTAACTATCTTGTAGATTATATGATGCTCTTCATCGAACTAGAACTTGCTCAGAAAATAGATGTAGATTCTTTATGAATTTTACGTGGCAAAACCTTATCAGAAACAACTTTAAATTAGATGAAAATGACTTTTAATGTTATTTATGAATTTATTAAATTGACTTTCTTAATTTCAACCTTACATCCTAAATTTCTAGATTCATCCCTTAACAACATATACAAGCTAAAACAAACATTTAAAACCAATCAAATGAATCCAAAGTTGATGAATAACACCAAGCACAAAATTTTACAAGAACTATATTTATTCACAAAGAGGTAGGAAAAACTGGTATCAATTATTTAAAAAATTAGATATAAATAGATGCTAAATAACCATAAACTCGCACATGCCACTCAAATATAAAAATTCAATAATTAAGGATGTCGAGAAAATACTAAATTCAAGTGCAAAATCGGAAAAAGCTGTAAATAGATTTACTTCGAAGATTTGGTTTGCTTGGCCAAAGTGAAGATGGAAGCCGGACAATCAAATGGAGTGATTACTTAAGTGCTATTGCAAGGAGAATTATAAGAGAAGAGAAAGAGAGACAAGGAGCCGATAGGGAGAAAGAGATGAGCCGACAGGGAGAAAGAGATGAGACACCCTCTTTATACCATCTTTATATAGGTCAAAACTAGGGTTTACTATGCCCAAGTTAAATTTAGGACCTGTTTGGTATGACTTTTACTTTTGGTTTTGTTTCTTATAGAAGAACTTTTGAAGAAAGTTATCTTAATTTTTGTTTGAAAACTAATTTTTAAAAAGTTAACTATTTTGAAAGTACTTTTAGAGGAAGTCATATTGAACTAACTTCCTCTAAAAACTCTTCTAACTAAAAGAATCACTTTAATAAAATTAGTCAAATGGATCCAAAAGTAGCTTCTGAATCTCAAAAGCTTCTTTTAGTTTTTCAAAATTCATGCCAAACAGACTCTTAATTTGTTTTACACCTCAAATAGACTTGCGGATGATTTTTCAAGCTCACCCGAAACCTGAGAAAACCACCATCTTTGCAAGCAACAACCTCATCATTGAGCATCTTATCAATGATATTGTTAAGGGAAATGAAGTACAAGAGCCCGAAGGGATGGGCACTAAAATAGAAGATGGCATAACTGGAAGCTCAAATTTATCTCAACAAGGATACAAGTCCGCTATACTGTAAATTAGACTAAAATTCAAGTACGTAGGCAAATCAAGAAGATACATTAGTTCCAAGTCTTTTAACAATGAGGAATGGGCCAAGTCAACGAGCATAGAGATTTTTTGTTGCATTCTTAGGAAAATGTTTAGGGTCAAGTTGAATCATGACATAATCACCAATATTAAATTCCTTGTCCTAGAGTGTGAATTAGCTACAAGTTTATAGTTGTCATTACTTAAAGCAATTTTAAGTCTTATATCATCATGCGATTCATGAATATGATCAACAAAAGTAAGTTTAAGAAGAACCAACGAAATGGAAATTAGTAGGCAAAGGACAAGGTCAAGTGGTTAGCAAGAGAGACCCTAGACTACTTGAGACAGAGTACAACTAGTGGATCTATTGATAGAATTATTACATGCAAAGGTAGCAATAAGTAACACAAGGTCCGAAATTCTTAATTTATCGTGACTAAGCAACGAAAGTAGGTTTGGAAGGCTTTTCCAAAGCCTAAAAGCACTTTTGAAGAGGTCAAAACTACATTTGTTTCAAATATTGGTAGTGAATTCAAAAAGTTCTTTTTGATAATTAAAAAACAATTAAAAAAGTTGTTTTAGAAAAGCTCAAATTTTGAGCTTCTTCAAAAAGCTCTAATTGAGCTTTTACGATAAATTGTAATCTACATTTAATGAATCCTTAAAATCAACAAAATACACATAAATATATCAAAAAAAAAAAAAATTCTGAATCTAACCTAATTAAATAAATATTAAGTTTATACAAAAGCACTTTATTAATTCACAACCAAAAAGCTCTACTCACGATAACTGTGCTAATCACCTTAATTTGACCGTAGATCAGAAGAAAACTTAACGGTTTTCCATGTTAAATAAAGTATTATTCAATAAATAAAAGGGTACGTAGGGACTATAAATAAAGAGGAAAATCTTGGACTATAACTTTAATAAAGGAAAAGCCTAGAATACCTTTAACAAAGAAAGATAAATTACAATAATATCAAATACCCTTCGTCAAATTCACAATGGAAAGCATCTAGAGTTTGCCAAAAAGAAGACCTAGATGACTTCTGTGTATAACTTCATGTGATCTATTAAAACATACCAAATAATGTAAGATTTCCTTATCGTTGACGGACATATAATGTAAGATTTCCTTATGAAAAATACAAGCCCTTATATGTAAGTGTTGACACTTCCCTTCCATGCAAGCTGAAACGTGTCATATGGTCCATTGGCCAAACTTAGCATTATGAGCTCTACTAACAATATGACATTCTTCGTTTTCTGCATCTTCATTGTGGAATCCAAAACACCAATTTGAACATATTCAATTACTAAACCAAACAAATGGAAATTCCAAATACCAAAAAATCACGATTA
>CAIGRN010044581.1:0-11512 GCA_903798345.1 Fraxinus anomala
TAGACATTTGAAAGTTTTAAATTATTGTGTTTGTAATATATATATATATATATATATATATATATATATATATATATATATAGGGGCCCCATAATTGAAATTGGCATAAGGCCCCCAAAATATTCGGTCGGCCTTGGTTACCCCCAAGGCAAGAATGTTCGAAATTAAGAAAACTGCTCACAAAGACAAATCTTAAAAACAAAAAAGAACGAACATGAACCTAAACGAAGAAATATGCAATAGCAGAAAAATAGCAAAAACGCTAGTAATACGAATATTGTTACAAAGTAAACACAAGAAAAAGAAAATGCCATTTGATAAGAAAGAAGAATATATTTATAGGTTCAGGTGAAAGGCTTAAATCATTGATTGAACCAACAAGAGATCAAGATCGTTCAAATGCTTCTCACAATCGTAACTGTCACAAGCGACCATGTGTTTGACCAAGATTTAAAAACTGAACGAATGAGATCAAATGTGGGCCACGTGCTCTTTAAATGTTTGTAAGTCACTACCTTGGAAATCGCAATAATAATAATAATAATAATAATAATAATAATAATAATAATAATAATAACCTAGCAGCATACACTAAACATCCATAGATATCATAACATATCTCCTCAAGAAACAATCCACATCATGCACTACTAAGGGAATTGGAATGAAATACATGTTCGCCACACGGACAAAACAAGTCCTCAAATCAATATAAATATTGAACCCTGACTTGAAAGACTATTCGTTAGACCTCACAGAGAAGCCAGGAGCGGATTTGAATAATGTTACTCCGCTAAGAAAAAACCTCACAATATACTCCCTTAGGTGATGTATAAAAACTACAGTCAAAAAGGATAAAAAGCACAAAGTTTGCCTGAAGATAGTGAACTATCCAATCTGGCTTCAGGCTGTCAATAAGAAACAGATGGGAAAATAAATAAAACGTGACTCTTAACCATTTAACAATCTAGACTAGCGCTTAGGAGGTGAAACTCATAGTCAGGTGAGAGGATTAGTTGGTTCTATTTACATTGATCTTTGTTAGGTTTTTAGTGTTGGCAATTCTGTAGACAAAATGACTTATTTGTAACATGTTGTAAAAGTCAAGGACCTAGGGTGCAATTTGTATAAATTGGGTTATGAGATCTAGGTTCAAGTATGAAAAGAGGAGAAACACGGCGCCGCATTATCGCTGGCCTATCGCTTGGACACTGCTCGAGGGACCAAAATAGAATGGTTGTCGCTCGCTTGTCGCCCGGCTCTCGCTCGAGCGAAAGGCCATCACTCGCCTGTCGTCGAAGTTTAGCTCGAGCGACAGGTTGTTTCGAAAAACCCTATTTCATGATTTTAAATAGATTTTTCCAGTTCATTCAACCTATTTCGTGATTTGAAATGCGAATGGTTGAACGATTCTTTGACGGGAGCGGTTACCTTAACATTTGGATCCTCTTATGCTTTCTCTTATTCTTCGTACTGCTCAGATTCCTTCAAGTTCTCTTCAACCGTGGTAGATACCTTCTCTTCTATAACAATTGGTCTCTTCAAATTTATCCCAGGTAACTGTACCCTACTACGAGTAGTTATAGTCTTGCAGTGCTCCTTAGGATTCATTTCAGTGTTAAATAGGCAATGCTCTGTAGTCTATCTAAAAGTGCCTTTGATATCCGTCTCATCTAATTTTTCAATTTTTTTATGGCAGCTCCCTGAACTTGTAAGCTCTTATCCGTTCTTTGCATGTGTTTAGTGGATATTTCTGCCAACTTAGTCAAAAGATCTTCTAATGAAGACTTATTCTCATTCTGCTGAAAACTTAGTGGTGCAGTATGTTGTGGTTATTACTCGACTAAAAACTTGGGTGATTTTTTCAGCCTGGGTAATAGGTGTTAAGATTTGAATTGTGTTGTTGACTTTGAAAATTCTAAGTGTAGTTCACATCCTCCATTGTATGAACAAAAGAGGACCCTACATTACAATCAATACTCTCATGGTTCCCTCCACAATGTTTACCTAGGTAATAGGTGTTAGGATTTGGATTGTGTTGCTGTCTTTGGAAATTTTGAGCGTAGTTCACATCCTCCATTGTCTGAACAAAAGGAGATTCTACATTACAATCAACACTCTGGTGGTTCCCTCCACAATGTTTGCATTTCGATCCTATTGTCTGGGCTGCGTTCATTTAATTCACCTTTTGTGCCAATGATGCCAATTGTATAGAAATTGTTTTCAAAGAATCAACTTCGAATACCCCAACAGCTCTCTTTCCACTTGTCCATTCAGTAGGCCGAAGTGTACTAGTGAATGCTATATCCTCCATGATTTGGTATACTTGAACCACGGTTCTTTTTCTAATAGAACCATTGCATGCAGAGTCTATGTTAGCCTTGCTTATCGGATTCAGACCAATATAGAAGTATTGTACCTAAAGCCATTTCTACAATTCGTGTTGTGGGCATTGACAGAGTAAACCCGTGTATCTTTTCCAAGCCCCTGAATAGCATTCTGAATCTAATTGTTGGAATATTGTAATCTCATCCCTTAGGTTTGCAATTCTTTTTGACAAGAAAATATTTGCTAAGAACTTTTTGACTCAATTGGTTCCATGTGAAGATGCTCTGAGGTGGACAATTGTCTAACCACTCTCTAGCTGAGTCTCTCAATGTATAAGGGAAAATTTTCAGTCTGATTGCTTCACTAGACACCCATGGATGCTCGATAGTTGCACACATGTCTAGAAACCTTGATATATGAGCGCTGGAATTCGCCATAGCTCGTCGAAAGAATTGTAATGCATTTTGGAACATGATGATCACATCAATTCTCAAGTGGAAATTTGTCTAATCAAACGCCGGATATACTATGCTATATTGGCTTTCCACAACCGGTGGAACCATATACTCCCCCATTAGCCTTGCATTTTCATTAGCTATAGCCATATTAGTTGTACTGCTTCTAGATTAGCCCCGATGACTATTTGATTCGAATTTTTCTCTGCCATGTGAAGATATTTTTATTTTTGGTGTGTTTCCAACTGTTGTTTTGAAGGTTGAATGTTCGTTCAATCTCCAGGTCAAATTGAACAAGATCACTGATTCTCGAATTACGCATACAATGTCTTGAAAAGGAAAGCAAGAAACACTATAACTTTGTTTCTAATATAATGATTATTAAAGCTAAAATTGATTAAACTTATAAAAAATAATAGTCCCCAATAACGGCACCAAAAATTTGATCCTTTGAAAACCCACAAGTGCACAGGATCATGATCAAATTATATAATGGTGAATTATGTGTCGAACCCACAAGGACTACGTATTTTATTGAGTTAAAATTAATAATACCCTTAATCGAAAATAAATAATGAGTTGTAATAAATCTATGTCTAATTTATCACATACTATAAATCAAAGTAAAAGTTTATCAAATTTTTGAGATGCATTGTTAAGACGTAGAATCCCCCTTATTATTCCATTTTTAGTAAACCATTAAAATGACTCATTGTAATTATGCGAGTTGGTCAAAGTCCAAATTTATTTAAAAATTTCTCTCGATAGCAATTAAATATAATCATATATACGACATTTATATATCTCTATAAAAGATACTAACATATAAGAAAGCATTAAACAAGTTAGAACATCTAGGAACCATGTAAAGCATAGAGGTATATCTATATCCTCTATCGAACCTCACAATACTTATTACTACTTGCTAACGATCCTATAATCTCTCTCGATGACAATAAAATTCACAAACAATTCAACTAATGACCAATTAATTGAAAAGCAATTTAAACCATAATAAACATTCAAACAAATTAACATCAAGCAAATTATTTACACAAAAAATCTCATAANATAATAAGGGTTCATCTCATCCTAGTAATGTAAAAATCTAGTGTAGCATAATTTCTAAATTAAACACATAAAAGTGGAACGACATCACCAAAAATTGACGGAACGTGATTAATATTCAAATTCCTTCCACAAATAAATCTAAAATTATTCCTTCAAACTGGTGCCTCTCTCTCTCTCTCTCCATTGCTTCCGTTTTCTCTATGCATGCACATATTCCTTTTCACAGCAACCAATTTTGCCTCAATTTCCAGCCTTTGTTTCAGCCGCCACTTGTACTATTATAGAAAACTCAATTTCCAGCCTCTATTCCTCTATGCCGGTGTGTGTGTGTGTATATATATATATATATATATATATATAACCTAACCACCAATGTTTTAATCAAACCAAAAGTCCAAATTGAGGCCTAATTAAATAATGTTTGCCATCCAAATCCTCAATTCTTTCATGTAATGCAAGTTAGTTATTTTATTCATTATCTCCTCATTTTGATCATTTTTCTTTTCCAATTGCGTTGAAACGGGGCTAACACTGAAATAACAGAAAATCAACCTAAGTTAAGTAAAATTTAACACTTTGACTACATAAAAGCTTAGTAATATAGTCCGAATAAGCGCACAAATTGCACTTATCATAGTCCAATATGGTGCTTGTGCATGTGTTGAGGATCCCACATGGCTAGATCGAGTAGTTCCCTCTGGTGGCAATTTTCACTTGCCATTGAATACTTAAATTTCATGTGGACAAGTGTTCATTTCCGATGAAAGAATTTTGATGCCTAAATTCAAATTTTTAAGTTGACAATTCAACATTTAGCTTAGCCTTCACTTGCCATTGAATACTTAAATTTCATGTGGACAAGTGTTCATTTCCGATGAAAGAATTTGGATGCCTAAATTCAAATTTTTAAGTTGACAATTCAACATTTAGCTTAGCCAACAGTGCAGTAATTAAACAAGTATAATTGTGCCTTCGGTAATGGAATAGTCGACACAATTGATCATCTCTAGAGTAATCATTTTGCATAAATTAACTCGAATGCCATGAGAAACAGTCCATAGCTGCCATAAATATTCATTGGTAAGGACTATGTGCTTGGTTGAACGAGGTTTTACGACATGCACTATGATATTATGCATAAGCTGCATATCCCGAGGTAAAGAATGGCATCTTTGATTGAATTTTCAAGATTATCATCACAAAAAACAGCCTAGCATACCTCCAATTTTTTTATACTCCCTAGATATATTTCTCCCCCTAGAGGAATTCCAAAGTAGTTCAAAATGACCGACTCATCTATTTTCAGTTCTTGACCTCGAATGTAAGTCGAAAAGTGAGCAAAACCTGGGGACTAGTGGCACTCAAGTTAGCATAGAATTTATGTACTATATCTCCACAATAGCCACCTCTAAGTTGTAAAAATTCTGCCCAACCAAATACCCAAATTGATTTAGAAACTAGAATCGTACTGAATCAAGAAATGAATAGTCGATAATTAATCCGTTCCTGATTGGCTAGAACTTTAATTCTAGGCATGATGATACTTGAATAAGTAAGTGGGAAAGGAAATAAAAAATGTCGAGATATAGAGAGAGAATGGAGAGGGACCAAAATCAAGAGGAAAAATATGGAAAGAGTAAAGACTAGAAAGAGAAACTAGGAACTAGAAAGAGAAAATGAAAGTGTGGAAATGAAAAATTGGTGAATAAAGAGCCCTTTTATAATGGTTGATTTTGTCTTTTGAACTTTTAAAATGTTCAAGTTTCAAGTTGAAATTTTGACTTTTAATGCCATGGATTTATTTAAAATACTTGATACTTTAAATGTTGAAAATAGTTTATAAATTGGTGGAAATAAATCATATTAATTTCACGATAAGTGATTGAAAACAAAAGGCAAAAGTTTTTAATATTTTTACTAAGTTCTCAAATTTTATTCTTTCTAAAAAATGTCGTCCACCTACCCAACCATCGATCGATTGACCCATTTAATAGAGGAACAATCCCAACAAATGAAATGAGTGATGAATCAGGCACATCCCCAACAAGATAGAGATGGTAGAGGTTTAGAAGATCGAACCCTCCTACCTTTACAGTGGTCAAGGATCCATTAGAGGCTGAAAATTGGTTAAAAACTATGGAGAAAATATTTGCATATGCATACGTACTTGATGGAGACAAAGTAACATGTTCTACATTTATGCCAAGAGAGAGTGCACGAAATTAGTGAGACTGAGTAGTAGCAATGGGTCAAACTAACAATATGAATCAGATAGATTTGTGAGACATATAGGAGCAATATTTTACGAAGATAGTCTAAAATTAGGAGTGAGTAAGCCAATTAAGATTCATTATCAATGACGGTCACATATATATTAAAAAAATCGATGATTTGTCAAGGTTTGCTAGTTGTATGGTCGAAACGACCAGATTAAGGGTAGATCGTTTCGTTGATGGTTTAAGACCCGAGTTGAGTAGAGATATATTGATTTCAGAGATTCAGGATACAAGTTTAGCTGACATAGCTGATAAAGCTTTAAAGACAGAGCAAGCTCAGAATAGGATTTCATAGACTTAAGGATTACTTAGTAAAAAGGACTCTACAACTAGTTGAACTTGAACTTAGAGTCCGAAAAGATAGACTAAGAAGAAGAGGAAACGAAATATGAGACCAACAAAGCCATACATTAAGAAAGGAAAATGTTTGAATAACATAATAGAAGATCGAGAAATACCTAGATGTGCAAAGTGCTGTAAGAACCACTATGGTAAATGTTATGCTGGGTGTTTCACTTGTGGCAAGCCTGGACATATGATGTGTGAATGTCCCAATAGAAAGAAAGATAATGGAGGAGCTAGGATCTTTGCTATGTGAGATAATATTAACAAAGCAAAGAGAAAGGAAAGTGAACAAAGTTCTACTCGGCTGGTTACCTTCATTACAATATATATAATCTTTACAAAAGGTATTTTAGTACCAACTAGACTTTCATACTTTACCTACTACAAGACTTACATATGACAGCTTTTGCATCAAGCCATACTTAGCCTACAATTCAAAAAATTCACTACCAACCATGTACTACAAAACAAAGAATGATGATTACAAAAACATACTTATGTGACAGCAAAAATGTCATGTAACACTAAACATTCCTCCTTGAAATTTTTGCTTGAAACGCCAAGAAAATCTCTTAGTGTTTCAAACTTTCCTTTTCCCAATGACTTATTTAGGATATCAGCAAGTTGTTCATCAGATTTGCAGTGTACCAATTCAATTTCTTTCTTTTCTTGCGCCTCCCTGACTGAATGATATTAAATCTTGATATGCTTGGTTCTTAACCATTGTTGCTGCTGGAGATTATCTTTTTTTATTGAGGATTGAACACCCTATAACCTTTTGCATTGTTACAGTACCCAACAAGTATACCAACTTCTGCTTTATCACTTGCATTAGGAACATGAGTGTAACAAACACTCTCAAACACCTTTAAATGTGAGACTTCTAGTTTTGCATCATATCAAGCCTCATAAGGTGTCTTTTTCTCCAAAGATTCTAGAAGTACTTTTTCTATCATCGGCATTTCCAGCCCAATCAACATCGAAATAGCCAGCAAGATCAAAAGTAGAGATCCGAGAGTACAGGATTCCATAATCAGCGATACCATTTACATATCTAATGATATGTCGCATGGAGCTTAGGTGGTATTTCTTAGGATTAGCCTAAAAACGTGCACAAATTCCTACAATAAAGGCTATGTCAGGTCTACTAGCAGTGAGATAAAGTAAACTACTTATCATACTTCTGTATGGTATCTGATCAATACTCTTACTTATAGGATCATGACCTAACTTGATACTAGTGCTCATGGGGGTTCTAGTGTGTTTCTTGCTGTCTAATCCAAAACACTTGACAAAATTTTTTGCATACTTCGATTGAGATATGAACAGTCCATCATCAGTTTGTTTAACTTGGAGACCTAGAACGTAATATTATTCTCCAATCATACTCATCTTAAATTCTTGCTTCATGCATTCAGCGAAATTCTGAGCAAGAGAACCAATAGGAGAACCAAGATAATGTCTTCAACGTAGATCTGAGCTATCGTGATGGTTTCCTCAATATGTCTAATGAATAAGGTTTTATCCGCACCGCCTTTTGAAAAGTCATATTCCATAAGATATAGAGTAAGTCTATCATACCAAGCTCTAGGAGCTTGTTTAAGACCATATAAAGCTTTATTTAACTTATACAAATAATGTGGAAACTTAGGATCAATAAATCCATTAGGTTGTTCAACATAGGCTTCTTCCTAAAGTATTCTATTCAAGAAGGTACTCTTGACATCCATTTGATATAATTTGAAGCCTAAAGTGCAGGCAACTACCAGAAGAATTTCGATGGATTCAAGTCTAGCAACCGGGGCAAATGTTTCATTAAAGTCAACTCCTTCAACCTGAGTATATCTTGGGACAACTAACCTAGCCTTATTTCTAGTTGTGGTACCTTGATTATCGATAATATTCTTAAATATTCACTTAGTACCACACTTAGTACCTATAACATTACAATCATCAGGCCTAGGAACTAAATCTCACACGTTGTTTCGCACAAACTGATTTAGCTCTTCATGCATCGCGTTTATCCAACATTTATCCCTAATGGAATCTTCGACTTTCTTAGGTTCAATCTGAGACACATAACTAGCATATGTCAGGTTGTTCAAAACTATCTTGCGAATTCTCATCCCTTCATCCAAATTCCCTATAATATTCACTTTAGAATGATTCGTCTTAAATCTGAACGAAGGTTCTTTAGGAGGCTTAGTTTTATCATCGGTGTTGACTCCTTATTGGGTATATCTAAACTATTAGAAGGGTGTGGGGGATTGGTTACTGAAGTTTCTTTAGGTTCAGT
Organism: Fraxinus anomala; assembly: GCA_903798345.1. Classification (NCBI taxonomy): domain Eukaryota; kingdom Viridiplantae; phylum Streptophyta; class Magnoliopsida; order Lamiales; family Oleaceae; genus Fraxinus; species Fraxinus anomala. Next base: position 8,772 of record CAIGRN010044581.1, read on the forward strand.
TTCCATGACGGGATCAACAATTAATTGTTCCAGGTCTACCCAATCTCCCCCTCACTATATGCATTATCCACCACTATATTGATGGACTCCATCACAACTCATGTACGAGAATTGTATACATGATAGGCTTTACTATTTCTGGAGTATCCTAGGAAAAAAACTATCCCTTATCACTTTTCGAATCAAACTTGCCTAAATTTTCTCTATCTCTCAAAATATAGCACTTGCTGCCAAACACACGAAAGTAGTTGATAGTAGGCCATTTACCTTTCCAGATCTCATATGGTATCATATAAGTTTTAGATCTAAGATAAACCCTGTTAACGAAGTGACATGCAGTGTTGATGGCTTCCCTCCAGAAATGCATATCTAGTCCCTTAACCTGAAGCATGGCTCTGGCCATTTCTTGAAGCACGCGATTTTTTCTCTCAACTACCCCAATTTGTTGTGGAGTGATCGACAAGAAGAACTCATGCTGGATTTTCTCCTCTAGGCAAAAGTTCTCAATATTTGAGTTTTCAAACTGTTTTTCATGATCACTACAAATTCTTGATATGGTAAAGTCTTTCTCATTTTTAAGCCTTTACACAATGATATGACAAGACTGAACAATTCAGATTTTTCTCTCAACAGCTCAATCCAAGTATATCGAGAGAAGTCATCAACCACAACCAAGATATATCGTTTACCACCAAGACTCTGAGTCCTAGATGCTCCCATTAAGTTCATATGGAATAATTCAAGCGGTTTGCTTATCAAGATTTTAGAAGTTTGTTTATGAGTACTCTAAGCTGTTTACCTTGTTGACATGGACCACATAGAGTGTTATCAATATTTTCAAACTTAAGTAAATCATTAACAAGTTTCTTCTTTTCGAGTTTAGACAAACTCTTATAGTTCATATGACTAATGCGTTAATGCCACAGTTCAATTACATCAATCTTGGCACTACGTAGCTGGAATTAGGAAGAACTCCATAACAGTTGTCTGAAGTTCTTATACCTTCGAGGACAATGTTACCAGTAGAGTCATACATAGTACACATTTTCTGGACAAAACTAACCTCAAAATCAGCATCACATATTTGACTAATGTTTAACAAGTTAGATTTTAACTCTTTCACATAAAGCACATCTGCTATAGCAGGTAATCTAGATATATTAACGACACCTTTACCTAAGATATGTGCTGTAGCTCCATCTCCAAAGGTAACTACACCACCATTCCAATCATCAAAAGAAGAGAACAAGGCTTTGTCACCACACATATGTCTAGAACATGCACTATCAAGATACCACATAGAGTTATTTTGAACCTTATGTGCAACGTAGGTTACATAACAATTCAACTGATCATCCGACCTAGAAAGGTCACTCTTCTTAACCCAAACCTTCTTAGAAGTATAAGTGATCCTAGTTAACTGAGTCATCATCTTAGTTAAATGGCTAACCTTGTTGGCGAGAAATTTAACCTTGCTTGAGAAATCCTAACTTTTACTTCTAGTCGCGAGTTTACGACACCTAGTTCTTGAGTGTCCCAGTGCACTACAATGCTGACAAGTGGGAATAAACCTAGGTTCAAACCTGCTCGAAGGTTGTTGCCGATATATATGATGATTGACCCTACGTGTCTAGTAGGTCTTGATCCAAATATATTCGTGCCGTTGGGTTCAGGATTAACAGTATTTCAAGCTTTGTTGGTGGCTGTGATGAACGTGGTCTTGGATGTACTAGTAGTAGTATCACTATTTTGAACACAACCCAAATCATGCTTATTTCCAGCAGGCTTATTCATCCCTCAAATAGATTATCGAGTTTTTGTGTACCACTCATGAACGACTGTAATTGAGTATTAGATTTTTCAAGATCACTTGTTAAGGATTTAACTTTAGCTTCTAAGTTCTTATTAGCAAGTTTCAACTCATTCAGATTTTTGGTAGAGTCCTGATGGTCACCTATGAGTTTTTCATTTTCTCTTTAAAGTTCATTTACCTTTTTCAAAACATCTTTATTGACCTTTTTATTTTAAAAATCTCATCGAATAATTCTCGATAAGACTCATAAATATCAGTTTCATCCTCAGACTCTTCCTCAGATTTTTTACTACATTCTTTATTTCAACTTTTTCACTTTCCTTATCGGATTCAATCGTAACTATAGATGTGAAGGCCATAAAATTTTATTCATCTTCACCACCAGAAGTATCACTCTGAGCACTCGAATCTAATTCATCATCACTCAAGATCACTGCTAGTACCTTACGCCTTTCTTTATTCAAATTCTTCTTTAAATTAGGACATTCATTCCTATAGTGACTAAAAATCCTGACATTCATGACATCTAACAGATTAAGTTTTCTTATTAGCAGTCTTAGAATTATTCTTCTCACGCTTATCGTTCGAGAATTTACTAGGAACGTCATTTTTCTGTTCTTGAGGTTTTCTCCTATTCTTCATCACCTTCTGAAATTTTTTAACGAAATAAGTTATTTCGTCGTCCCTAAGCATCTCAGCATCAGTAGACTTACTCTCTTTTTCTCTAACAGTGTTCATGGCTATAGATTTAGCCTTTTTTGGTTGAGATATGGTTAGTTCATAGGTTTGTAGGGATCTTACTAGTTCTTCTATCTTAACTGCATCTAAGTTCTTACGTTCTTCAATCACGGTGACTTTAGGTCTAAACCTATCGGGTAGGGATATGAGGACTTTTGTAACGATTTTAGACTCGGGGATCTTCTCTCCT